>WAAB01000693.1:0-21405 GCA_013389865.1 Piaya cayana
CTCCTGCTCCCAAGGGATCCTGATCCCAAGGAGAGTTTCTGACCCGTTGGTGGGGGTTCTCTCGCAGGCAATGGGATCACGCTGGAGGGGGCCGTGCCCTCGGAGCAGGACAGCCAGCCCAAGCCGGCCAAGCGGGCTCGCACCTCCTTCACCGCCGAGCAGCTGCAGGTAGGGGCTGGACCAGGGGCGCTGGAGGTGCTGTGGCTCCTCAGCCTCATCCTGACCTCCTCTCTCTCTCTCTCTTTTCTTCCCCGCCAAGGTCATGCAGGCACAGTTTGCTCAGGACAACAACCCCGACGCACAAACCCTTCAGAAGCTGGCGGATATGACGGGGCTGAGTCGGAGGGTCATTCAGGTGAGGCGGGCAGGGTGAGGGCACCGACCGCTGAGATAAAAAAGGCAGAGGAGGTGGACTGAGAGGCTGGTGCTGCTTGGGGTGTGTGTCCCCGCAGCCCCTCGCTCCCACACTTTGACCCTGGGACTTGCTGCATCCAGCAGGTCCTGCTGCTTCATCGGCTTTATTGGCTTCGTTGGGTCCTGCAGTGATGCCAGCACTGGCCTTTCTTCTGTTTTCTATCTCATGGCAGCCAGTCCTGCCTGGAGCAGGCAAAACCAGCCACTTTGGGATGTGTTGGGATTGAGAAGTTTAAAGGAAAAGGGAGTTTGCAGCCCCAGGGGAAGCAGTGGCAAGGAAAATCCCCGATTTCTGAAGGGACAGCAGTGTCACAGGGACTGAGAGAATTGTCCCCTCCGCAGCTCCCAGCCCATCGGCCCTGCAGACAGCCCAGAGCTGCTCCCCAGTGACATTCATACCCCTCACTTCAATGTTCTGCTGCCATGCTCACTCCATGCAATAAAAACCACGAGCTATTAAAATAAAAGTGGAGCTTTCACCCCGGATTGTTTTGCCAACGACACATTGAAATTTCGTATGTGAAAATCCGCCTCGAGCCTCAGATATCGAGGTTCTTCATTTAGCTAAGGATCAAGCGAGTCTGCGCTCTGGGCTGTTTTTTCTGTGGGTATTTTTTTAAAGGCGCTCTGAGCAGGAAACAATTTGTCAAATGCTCTTGACTGTTTCCTTCTCCGTGTCCAGCGTGCTCGGAGCTGATCTCCCCTCAGCCTTGAGAAGAGCTTTACTGCCAGCTGCCTTTCAAAAATTAAAGCGTAAGAAGTTGCCACATTAGCATAGATACCCCCCATGCATGTTTTAACTCTGGGATGTAATCCCCTAACGATTCCTTAAATTAAAAGCAGTGAGCTTTGCTCAGAGGGCTCATACCTGCAGCTCAGATGGAGCAGGGCTGTATCTCAATGTTCTCTCAATGTTCTGCTGGTGTAGTTTTTGAATCCGTCAAACCACAAGTGATTAAAACAAGATTGGGTTTGTTGTCCCTCGAGTCACATCTTCTCCTGCTCTAAGCTGGGGTTTGTTTCTCCTTGTCTCCTGCCTTGCCAGCGTTTCCCAGCTGATCCCGGCCACGCTTCGAGGCCAGGCTAGCGGGGATCGAATGTTGAAATCTAAATAAAACCCTGAAGGTTGCTCCCATCATTTGCTGTGGAAATCGTGCAGGGATGAGTCTTTCTGCCTGCTGGGATGGAAGAACCCGGCTCAGGCCTGGGTACGTGAGTGTTCCACTCCCCTGGTCGGCCCGGTGCCGTTCCCGAGGGCTTTCGCAGTCCTTCCAGCTCAGGAAACATCCTGCCATTAAAATTCTTTTAGTGTGGAAGGGAACAGTGTGATCTTTAACGTGACTTTCTGCATCACCTGGTCAGGGTGTTGCGCTCAGCGACTCCTGCGACAAGCTGGAAAGGTTTAATTACCCCGATAAACAACGACGTTGGTTTGGACAAAGACAAATGGATGGCAGCGAAGCCACTTTGGGCTCCCTCATGTATCAAGTTTGCTCTCATGAGTGTAGAACAAAGCTATGGAAGCCAACAAACACCAGGGAGGTATTTCAGTGTGGAGATTCCTAAACTTGATTCCTTTTTTTAACTATTTGGAAGAGACGCCCATCACAGGGTGCTGCCGAAGGACCGTCCCCCAGTCCATCTTTCTCTCCATCGACACGGTGTTTGCTGCTTTTGTTGCAGGTTTGGTTTCAAAACTGCAGAGCCCGTCATAAAAAACACACCCCCCAGCACACGGTGCCGCCCTCGGGAGCCCCCCCGTCCCGCATCCCTTCCTCGCTCTCCGATGACATCCACTACTCGCCCTTCAGCAGCCCGGAGCGGGCCCGCATGGTGACGCTGCACGGTTACATCGAAAGTAAGAGCCAGGTCGGGGGGTTCCATTTGTGGGGGGTTCCGTTTGCGGGGGGCTCGGGAAGGGCAGGGCAGAGGGGGGCTCCTCGGGAGCATCACGGCACGGAGGACCATCAAAAATACCCTTGTGCTGTGGATACACGTCTGCTGCACGTGCTCCTCCTGCTCCTCGTGCTCTAACGAACTTTGTCTCTGGGATTTTCTGAAGGGCCGTGCGTAGGGAAGCCCCAGGTGAGAGGAGGAGAGGAGAAGGCTCTGCTGCAGCCTCTTGCCCCCCACACCTTATCCCCAGGGAAGTCCCTACCCAGGTTTTACCCGGCTGGTCCTTGACCCTCCTTGTGTTTTTTCTGGAGAAGAGGTGTCAATGCTCCAGGCTGAGCTCGGTGGTCAAGTGGTCTCCTTCCTGCTCACGGGGTCAGAATCGCTTTCTCAAACAATTGCTTAAGCGCTGGCGAATAACTGCAAGTGGTGGGCAGCTTTAGTCATGCCTGGACAGAGGTTTTGGCTCCGTGGCTCTCGTGAGGCTTCTCCCCTCCCTTGCTTACGCAGCTGTAGGAAAACGCGGCTCCTGCTGCCTCTCCGCCTGATCCACCAGGCACCTCTTCTTCCACGTGCGTCCCCAGCGGCTCCCCGGTGGAAGCCTGATGGGATCCCTGGTGGAAGCCTGATGGGATCCCCAGTGGAAGCCGATGGGCTCCCTGGTGGAAACCCGACCTTCTCCCCCGTGGAAGCCCGACTGTGCCGGCTGCAGGGCGTGTGTTGTTTGCAGTAACAGAGGCTGAAGCCTCTTCTCATCCACAGGTCAGGTACAGTGTGGACAAGTGCACTGTAGACTCCCCTACACTGCTCCACCAGTGCACCTCAAGGCAGACATGGAAGGACNTCAAAGTGACCCTATTCTGCTCTTCACTTAATCCCCCTCATTGCTTTGATGTGTTTCGCTGTGGGCTTTTGACTTCTTCCTTCACAAACTCCCCTCCCTGGCTTCTCCTTCCGTTCTCCTGCTCTGCTCCTCAGCCTTCTGCACGCGTCCTCCGTCTGCCGACAGCGGAGCAGAGGGAACCTTCCGCATGCTTGTTGGCTTTCCAGTTTTCCATGAGTTAATAAGAAAGATTTCATTTCTCGGGGATTCCAGTATTGCTTAAAAAAAAAATACCAACTGGCTGTAACAATATCTGAAGCAGGGACGGCGTTTCACAATGTTTGGCTAGGAAACTATTGCATATTGATATTTTTTTCTCTTCAAAGTAGCTGCCTGCTCTAACACAGCTTATCTAGGCACAAAACTCTCGAAATAGGCTTAGACTCATCAGCTTTTCCTTAGGATCCCGGTTTAAGTGGCTTCGTTTTGAGGCGGCACCGAGCCTTCGGCAACTTGTTGGTTTTAGCATTTATCTTTCTGTTAGAAATTTGCAGCCTCTTTACTCAGATCCCTCTAGTTAGCGCAGCAACTGCAGATTATCGAGCTGTTTTGATAAAGCCAAGTTACTTTTTCAGTTTAAATGCTACCAGTTTATCATGATATCTGCACTACAAGCTGGATAATGTTCGTGGCCGCTGCAGGGCTGGGGTCGCGGGGCATGGGGCCACCCCCCAACCAGCTCTTTGAGCTGGTTGGGGGGTGGCCCCATACCCCGCGACCCCAGCCCTGCAGCGGCCACGACCAACAAACCATCACTTGCATGTTGAATTCCTGAAACCTGAAGCAGCCTTTTCCCCTCATCCCATTTTTTTCTAAGAGTAGTGATAGCTGAGAGCCTGGCAAACGCTAAGTATCCAGTGGAGTGGTTACGGGAGAGCTCAGTCTTCATCTTCCTAGGTAGCTGCTATATCCTAGAACAAATAAAGACGAGTTTCAGCGTGTTTAATGTTGGTTCCTAACACCCGTTTCCACCGCAAGGGTCGTATCTCCTGAGGGACGTGGGTTAGCGATTGATGGGAACGGTTGGACTCAATCCGGTGGGTCTCTTCCAACCTGGTGATTCTATGATCTGTTTCTCCGAGCAGCTAACACTCAGGTTTGTTGTTTTGTTTTTTTTTTTAATTCACCAGGTCATCCTCTTTCAGTACTGACCGCCCGAACCCTTCCTCACCTGCCCATGGCGCTCCCAGCACCGCTGCCCCTCAGCCGCTGAAAGGCAGCGTCCAGCCCCCGCGGCAACCGCGCGCAGGAGAAGCTCGGATCCAGCACCCGCGGCTCTTTCCGTCGACCAGCACCCGACATCCACTCCTCTCTCTCTCTCCAGCGACACTCCGTGTATGTGTGTGTGTTGAGTGCAGAGTTACATTTTTTTCACTTGTTTCTTGTGGACTTGTAGAATGACCGTGAGGCTCTCCGAGGCAAAGCCAGACGCAGTCAAAACGAGCGACTCTGCCGCGCTTGCGACTCTCGCTCCCAAGCTCATGGGAAATATGAACAAACAGAACACGCTGAGTCCCAGAGGGGTCAGTGGTCACCTCTGGACTTAAAGGAAGGAGGGATTGACGTGGTTTGGCCTGATTCTCATTTTGCACCAGTAAAGCGCTGTCGGTTCCCAGACATCCCTCTTTTTTTTTTCCACTTGCATGTGTGAAATCCAAAATGGGCTTTTTTTTCGGCTCAGCAACTCGATGTACACACAGAACTTCCCAAGCCAAACTTGCAGGTAGCTGAGGCTCCACTAAGTAGCAAACAAAACGCCAGCTGGAAATAGGCAGTTTTTCTTCCTCCTCAAAGTGCTTTAGAGTCACGTGCCCTTTGATCACTTGAAGGTGAGTCAATCTTAGTAGTTTTTCCCCCTGATTTTATAGGAGGGGAAACTGAGATATCCTAAACCAAGAGGAACCGTGGGGGCTGGTGGCAGAGGCAGGTTTAGCACTCTGAAGCTTTTCATTGCCGACTTCGAGCACTGAATAGCTCTCCCATCTCACAGCCATCTGCCAAATCTGCTTTATTTTTTTTATTTTTTTACTCTTGTTCTTTATGGACGAGCTACTTTATTTCCTTGGAGTCCTGTTGGATCCCAAGCGGGTGATTTCAGAATTTATCTACACAAAAGTCTCAGACGTTCCGTGCTCTGGGGCTGGGCAATCCTCAATGGAATCTGGCCATGGACGTGTAGAAATGTTCTGTCCTGGTGTGGAGACGAGTTCAGTCAGTGGGAGCAGTGGGGTAGAAATCCTAGAAAGGTGAAACCAGCAGTAAGGCCAGCAGGAACTGTCAGTAGCTGAGTGTAATTGGGATGGTTTAGTCCTTTACCTGGAAGCACCTCAGATTCCCTCCGTCCTCCGTTGTTCTCCGCGCTGGAGTACGGCTGCTCCTCCTGCCAAGTCCTCAGACGAAGGCCCATCCCCGGGGGATTGCGGCAGGCACCGTGGGGCTCGTTGCGACGGCAAAGGAAGCGCTCAGCGGTCTGACCCCAAATCAGCAAAAAAGCTCTGTGATGCTCCTTCATTGACGATAATAACGAGAAGCAAACAAGAAACCTCTGCCAGCCCTACTCAGTTTGCACTGAGCCAAGAGCAGGTCTGTAATGAAACCTCTCTCCATGCAAGCACACGGTCTGGCTTGCTGCTAAGGGTCTGCGAGGCCACATTTCCAAAAAAATATGAAAGCCTACGATGAGCCGCAGTCAGCGCGTAACACAACCGAACTGTGCTCAAGAGCAGAAGACAGGAATCCATCCACTACATAACCTGTTTTTAATCCGAACTGTGTGTTTTTCTCTCTGGGAGATGGCGGATCGGTCTCCAACACCAGCCGTGCGGGCAGCCACCCCACCGGTTCGGCACACGGCGAGGAACCTGCCTGTGCCCCATGCTCCGCGCGACACCGACGGGCGGACACGCGGCTCCAGCTCACCGCGAGGTACGCTCGCCGCTCTGACTGCACGGGAAATGGCCTGAGGAGATGGGCACGTCTGCTGAGGCGGCCACCAACACCGCTCGGCTCGAGAAGCAGCTGAGTACAAGTACCCATTGCTATTTGTTGGAACCAATGTAGAAAATATATATGTGCAGGCACACCTCTGAGTGTGTGTGTGTGTGTGTGTATATATATTAAAAAAAATACAGAGAGAGAGAGATGGTAATATCTGGGATAATTAGGCTAGTATTCTAACTGCAGCCAGCAGCTCCATCCCAGTTTAAAACCACATTAGAAAGAAGAGAGGAAATTAGGTCCGCGATTGTAATTATCACCTCCTGACATGACAGGAGAATAACTCCCGCGGGCTGAGCTGGCAGGAACCACCTCTGCAGAGGGAGGAGAAGGCCACAAGTTGCACCCTTTGCAGTCACCTTTCTGTAGCAGCGGGCGCAGGATGGATATTCCCTTTGTTGGCCGTTGGCGGAGTGTTTTGATTGAGAGGTAGAGGTGGATCGCTGCGTCCACGCGCTGGTGATGCCGGTGGTGGTCGGCAGGGTCACCGGGGCTCGACTTTCTCCTCCGTTTGTGCTGGCGCATCCTAACGATTATCCAGCTGTGGCATCGCTGCCGTAGATGAGTGGGTTAGTTGTTTCACGTAAGACTGAAGGAGAGACTTCAGGCTCTAACTCGACTTGACATCCCACAGTACTTGAGATTTCGACAGCCGTTTTGTTGAGGGAGAAAACACTTTGGTGGTTTTATCTTGTGTCTCGGCAGTGCAATGAAAGGGAAACTATTAAATATGTATCTGCTAGATATCAATTCAGTTATGGATAAAAAAAAAAACCAACAAACCAACCCCTTTGTGAAATGTACTGTACATCAGTGTTGTTGTAACTGATACCAGGGGAGCGCAAGGTGCTTCTCGCACACCTCTAGCCGTGGGGCGAACGCCCCACACAGACTGTGCTCCGGGGCACTTTCCATCCCCCCAATAAGTAGCCAGGAGCAGCTTTGCTAATTCAGAAATCAGGCGACGTTTATATTAAGCCCAAATTGTTTGCAAAAAAACTGGAAGCAATTCAGCTTGTGCAGTTTTAGAGCTAATTACGTGTATGGAAAATACTCAACTGTACCAAGAATGTAAGAAATCCTCTAATTTATTCAATGCATTGTTTCACAGCATATTTCACACTGACTGTTGCCACTGAACCAAACCTTATCTCAGGTCATTCGCATTCATCTCCTGTCTGTGGATTGAAAAGAAATAAAACGAAAAATAATTTTCATTTTCTTACTTGATTCAGTAATTGCCAAACAGGTTCGGGCGCAGCAACGCAGGCTCCACGCGCTAAACTTTTCCAGTCGTTATTTGCAGACAAAAAAAAAAAATCCGATGAGAAGAGCCAGCGAAAGGCTTTTCGCTTGAGTTTAACGAGGTAACTGAATACAGCAAGGGGCTGAAAGCGGAATGGTTTACAGGTTTTATTAGCGATTATTTTTGTTTGGCTCACGCTGGTTCACCCCAACGCCCCGAGCTAAAGGTGCTTACACAACTCACTCGTTGGGACAGGGGAGTGGGAAGCGCTCCTGCACTAACTCTCGCTGATCAATCCGTCGGATGCCAACTAGAGACACATTGGTTTGATTTCACCTGCCAATCATTTTGTTGTAGCATGTTGCAATTCCGCGTGTCTTGGCTACAATGGTTAAAATTTTTTTTTTTTTTCCTCTGAATGAGTGGACGGTCAAGACTAATATTTATTTAAAAAAAAAAAAAGTAAAACTAAATTGTAAGCACTTTTTTTTTTTTTTTTTTGTAAAACCGATGTCTGTTTTGTTACATACTTTTAATGTTGTGCTTTGTAAATGTCTTATTTGTGTAATAAATAAAGTTAATGCAAGTAGAAGTGCTGGCACTTACATCCAGAAAATGATGTAATTCCATTTTATTTTATTTTTAAATACTTTCTGGCTTACTAATCAAGGAGCAACCCACCCAGTTTTCCCTCTTTTATTATTTTGTTAAACTCTGGCTTCAGGAGGGTTCAACAAACGTTCATAGTAAATGGATATAATTTCCTAGTTAGCAAACCAGTCATTAAAGAATACCTCTGGTGTACGTTATTACAATGATCAATCAATATCAAAGCACCGAGCAAAACGAGAGGAAAGGAATTCACCAGGACAGCTAGCTAAAATCTGGGAAAATAATGTTGATTAAGATGGATTTGAATGACTTCAGCGCTGAATCTGAGGCACTCTTTTTAACAAATTGTTTTCAGGCTTAATAACGTGTATATACACCGCACACCTCTCAGGAAGATTATTGTGAGCACAGCCTGCTTTTATTCCTTGGCGTTCGCTCAGCATGACTGATTAAATGATTATTTCCATATTTGTTTGCGCTGACAGAGATGACAAAAAGATTATATTCCTGCAGAGGGAAAGGGCGAGACAAACCCACGAGGAGAAATTAGATTTGTTGTCAATCAGATTACCTGCTCTGGGATGTTGTTGTCCAGCAAGGGCTGTTTTCACGGTTTTGGTTTATGTTTGATCGTCTCATCCCAAGCTTTCCGGCAGGTCCGAACGATCCATTTGTGCTCATCGTCATCTAAAAGGGAGATAGAGAGAACACCAAATATCGCTGTGTCAGATCTGCTCTTTGCATCACTAGCACGTCCAGCTCAAACGAACCATTTTTTCCTTTGAGAAATAAACCCATTTTTAGCCATTGGCATCTCTTGGAATGCTTTTTTTGTTGTTGTTGTTGTTGTTTCTTTAAAAGATTGTGCGTTGTTGTGTTGGAGTTTGTCAAGATGGGGGATATTGGATCTATGGCAATGATCGATTATTGGTCTGTTTGATAAGATTAGCTTGAGTGGAACAGTGAGATTTACATGTATATATTTTATGGTTTGATGTCTTGGCAGGAGAGATGTTGATCAGAAATGAAGATACTTTTTTTTTTTTTTATTCTGTGTCTGCACTGCTTGTTGGTTTTTTGAAAAGCGACGGTGAAGAAAAATCTGTAACAGTCAAAACTGAGGTTCTTGTCTCCCAGTTTTTCTTTCAGTGCTGGTTTTGAAGTGTATGTTCCACTAGGTATTGATAAGCTGATAGAGTGGCTGACAGATGTATTTTAGACCATCTCCTGTTAGTATTCATGTCTGTCATATTTATTCTCAGAGCAGAATGACAGTGTGGAAAGGAAAAAAAAATAATTAAAGACAATGTGAAGAAAACCAACTGTCCAGCAGAGTTTGAACAGAAATTTTGTGTATGATTACAAAAAAAAAAAAAAAGAGTTGGCAAACGTTAAGCTGTGGCTTCCTAATTCCAGGGATTTAATCAGTCTTGCTTCCAAGAACTGTTCTGCAGCCTTTTCTTTTGAGTTTGTGTAGGGGAAAAGAGTTCTGTGAAGTAGAAGAGGGGAAAAAAGGACTTCAAAAAGCCTTGAACAAAATCAAACTATCGCTTAAAACAACACTTGTGTTTCTTTTTATATAAATGAAACGTATTGGAGCTGCTTCTTGTGTTTGCCACTGTCTTAACAAATTCATATTAGTGGTTTGTGATGTGTGTGTGTGTCTAACCTGCCTCTATCTAAACATTAAGGGGTTCGTAGCATCTCTTATTACCTGAAAGAAGAGATGATTGCAAGGACAGAGCCGAGGGGGCTGTAGTCCCAGTACCGTGACCACCTCTTGGCATAACACGTGCTCCTGCACGGCTGAAAACCCTGCTTAGGTAGTTAGAACAGACCCAGGACCAAGCGTGTTGCTCGTAAGGAGTCAAATTTTCATGGAGATCTCATCTGCGGAGTTTTGCCTTTAAGTCAGGGGTACGAATGAAGTTGAGCTGATCTAAGAAGTTAAAGTTCACAGGAGGGTGTCTGACAAATTATATCTGGCGCACAAGTTCTGAAGCTTGGGGATTAATCTTCTTGATTGCAGTGAGACCTGAATTAAGTCAGCTTTGCTTTTTCTTTTTCTCTTGTTTTTTTTTGGTTTTTAGGGGTTTTTTTTCATGCTGCCCTCCTCTTTTTCCCACTCCTGGCTGAGTCAGTTGAGCGCAGGCCTTCGTTTCTCCTAAGGTGTTGCTGTTGGCATGCTGGTAAAAGCAGGCTGGAGTGAAGTATGTGCCAAGGCTTTTGTCCCTGATGTGGAGAGCAGCACTCATCCGCAACCCCTGGCTGGCCAGAAAGGACAGTGACTCACCAAAGGTTTTTCCGGAGAGCCGGCTCTCCAGTTGCTCTGCACACACTGGTTTCCATCCCAAGTGTTTCCTTGTGCCTACTGACTCAGGATCCTGGTTTGCAAAAGCCGGGGTTTGGTGGTGGGCGCCCCCAGGACTGCGAATGAGCTGGAGAACACGCTGGTGCTGCCATTGTTCAATGGCTCAGCCTGTAGGCTCACTCTAATGACTGAAAAATGGTTACCACCATTTGAGAGAACAGCTAACCAGCTCTTTCTGTGCTTCGCTGGCATGATCTCTTTTTTTTTTTATTCCCTATGCCTACGAACCAATAGGTCGATAACAAAACACCCCGTTAAGGGCACGTTTCTCATTCGGGTATAAATAAGGAGAAAAATAATCGCTGAAAATACACTAAAAGGGAAATTAAAAAGATGAGCACTGAATCTTGCTTAAAGACCACGCGGTCCTTGCAGAGGCAGACATTCCACTGAGGGCTGCGGCAGGAATGCAAATGTGGTCCTTAAGCTTTCTTAAAAAAAACAACATCAAAGCCATAATCAATGTGCTGGCTTTTGTTCTATGCACTAGGTGTTCCAGCTCCGTAATGACGCGATCACGTGAGCCTCCGCTACCACAGATATTGTCCAGCCTGGGTATCTCTGTGATTTTAGCTCAAATTGCCTTAACTAAAAAAAATTTTTAAATTATCTGAGCTTTTAATAATGGCAAGAAAATGAAACTTGGTCTATTTGTGCCCCAGTGAAGGAATAAATAAAACTTACAGATGCTATACTCACCCCTACCTAGCTTGTATTTGGGTGCAGGTATACGTGGCTCACCTGAGCACTAGAAATAATCAACCTGCCTTCCTAGTGAGAAAGCTACAGCTCTCGCTTAGCTGAGCATCGAGGATATCAGTGTGACAAAAGGTAGATGCTAACTTGGCTTCATAGAAAAGGTTTCCAACATGCCCTTGGGTTGCCTGATTGTTTCCTCCTGTCGTCTCTTTTCCCCTGGTCTCCTAGGAAAGCTCATGAGGCAGGTGGCTCGAAGGATTTTAGCCTCCCCAGAGCCATCCCCAAACATCTTGGTTGCTGCAGCGCTCTGACCCCACGCAAATGAAATACGTGTTAATAAGCGCTGCTTAACTGGCGTGTAGTTTATTCAGATGTAAAACCCGAACGAGCTATATGAATTCCGACTTTCTCTTTGAAAAGGAAAAAGAGATGCAATGACTCAGTATTCCCCAAAATAACCTAAAGCAAATCCCTAGAACTGCCACCCTAGCCAGCACCGTTCTAAGGATCCTTGGCCCAGGCGAGGGGAAATGAAAGAATTGATCCAGCGTAGCGAAGACCCACAGACCCAAAGATGAGAAAGGCTCCAGGACTGACTATGTGGGAAGAGGCAGGGAAATATTAGAATGTAAAGAGTTAAGCTATGGTAAAACATACTTTTGCTACACTAAAGAAGACTGGTTGATAATTACTGTAGTTTTAGGGCTATTTGAATCAGTGCAGCTGCAACCTCTTCAGTAGTAACCCCTGAAACAAGACAAACTGGGTTTATTGTACTGAACAAGTCTTAAAGCTCCTCCCTGATTGTTAGTAATTGGCAGCAATGGACTTAACAGCCTCTTGACTACCCTTTTTACACTCTACCTGACTGTGCAGCTAACAATTTAAATCACAGATGCCGATCCTTCTTTGTGGCAGCTGCTTGTTAACTACACGTTCCTCTTTTTCTGTCACTGGCTGCTTCCATAACCCTGCAACACCAGGGTTAGATTGGAGAATCACATTTCATCAATATTTAAAACGGAATTAAACCTTGAAGTTTGATTAATGCTACCGGATAGCGAGTTGTAATTGCTATTTTGCAAATTGCGATTGTTTGAATATGTTAATATGATTGTCTGAGCACATCTTCACCTTCAGAAGTAATTTTCCCTTTAAAAAAGATCTGGAAAAAAAACCACAAACTCTTTAATCAGGGGTAAATTATCACCCTGAGCACAATTAGGTGGTGTGGGCTGAATTTTGTGTCAGCAAATTTATCTTTTGAAGTTACCTTTAAAAGTTTATCCATTTTTTTTACATTTTCCTCAGTAGAACAGACGCTGATGGAACAGGCTTTGCTGAAACAAGACTAACCGTGTTGGTACTGGAAGGTAAAGGAAAAAAGCTTTGAAAATTTTATTGGCGTCTAGTGTATCCCTGTTCGATTAGTAAGCGTTAACGGCTTATTTCTTCTGAAGTTAGTGGAATATAATGGTTGTTATCATGACATATCACTGAAATCTTATAACAGGGAGCAATAAGGAGACATCTTAGAATGTTAGAATACACGGAAGCATTGATAGATTCTTCTGAATAATTTTCTTGTGTCTCAATCAAAGTAAGATCAGTTTTCTAGCACCTACAAAATAAATTGTGAATATCGTGCGCCAGATCCCCATCCAGCCCAAACTGGGACAGCACCTCTTTTGTTTTTGTAATTAATGCAGACGGTGTCCATAGAATCATAGAAAATCACCAGGTTGGAAGAGACCCATCAGATCATCGAGTCCAACCCTAAGCAGCCAGCGGCAAATGGAGCCAACCCTGGTAGCCACCTGCACAACTGGTCCCCACAAACAGCATTTGCCCACAGCAGATGATTGAGCAGGGCTGCGAGTCCTGCTGATCTACTGTTGGACACTGCCAACAGGTCAGTTTGGCTAGAGTCCTTGTAGGCAAATAAGACACAACTAAATCTGTCAGTTGTACTATGTTCCTGTGAGTAGCCCATTTCAATTAGTCCCTTTCAACAAATCTTGCTTTGCAAGTTTCTTCCTTGTTTTAGTTGGCTTCAGGGGAAGCTCCAAACGCCAGTAAAGCCCAAACACGTGTCCGTCAAACACGCCGTTAGGTGAATTGCACGTTGAGCTCAAACTGCAGCCCACTTAAATCAGCGGATTTGGGCTCAAATCTCTGCAAGATGAAACCACTCGTCTGATTTTTCAATGTTGGGTCTAAAAGCGGTGGCAGGACTTCCCCAACTACACGCTGCAGATTTCTCTCTGAACGAGGATTAGAAACAGCTGATGATTCAGGGTGGGCTTGCTTCAGGGTGCTTCCAAGGGACAACTTTAAAATACGCTGTAATTTAGGTGCATTTAATCTTCCCATATTAAATGCATATTGCAAAGTTTAGAATTCTTTGCTTCTAGCTATCACATTTCAGGGCTGCTTATGGAAACCCCCACTAGGAGAGACTTGTGCATGCGTAGGTGTCTGCCACGATGTAGAGAGGAGACTGAGCAAACAGCAGTATTGTCAGGTAGGTTTCCAAATCTGACCTCTTAAGTAATGCTTTCCCAAGAAACCATCTAGAAGTACCCAGGAAGATGAAAATTTTGAAATTGAAATTAGAATGATTAGTTGCTTCCACAGGGAAAAACTATATTGTTCGCCCTAAAAGCCTCGTCTGACTCTGTGTTAGGTCTTCAAACTGTCTTCCATAGCTCTCTGTTCTCCAGGTGTCTTAAAGGCTTTGTCTGATGCACTCCAAAATTCAGATCCTTGGCTCCCTCCTCTGCTCAAAGGCGAGTTGGGAGCAGACGTGAGTGTGCATCGTCCCCCTGGTCACTCTCACTTCTGTTAAAGGCTGTTTGAGCAAGGAGGGAAGCAGACTTGCCCCGGTATGTCCCTCTGGTCAGGCCAACCAGCGTCTCACAGCCACAGCGTAGCCAGAGGATGGTCTGCAAGAGCATGTTTACAGTAGACAATCCCTGAACAAGAGCAGAGTTTCCTCTCTGTTTGCAGAGGGCCCGGCACACACGGACCCATTGTAAACAACAATATCATTTAATTCTTTCGCGTGCCTGACTCCTCCCATCACCCGCAGCGCGGTTTCTCGTGTTCTTCCACTACACAATCACAATCTGATGTGATAGCATCTCAGGCACGGATTCTGCCTGGCACACCCCTTCCATTTCCACTGCCGCCTCCGGGCCCCCAGCGCCACTTTCCTTACTGCACCTGACCCCACCAACACCAGGGCTGGCAAGAAAATGGAAAAATACGTTTTCAGTTAACCTTTGCTTCCACCCCCGAATTATCACCCTTCCATTTACTTTTAATTACTGCAATTCCAAAATGGCCCCCAAATGAACTTTCCATCTCTGGCGAAACTTGTTTTCATACGAACCGCATAGTTGAATATAGGTGCCTATAAGACTGGTGTATAACCTATTTAATGGATTCACAATAGGATGGCTCGTAAAAAAACAAAGGTGTTATTCTTGGCATTTAGAACTGAAACCTCCACAGTTTTCAAAACGATAAGTATTTTAAAGGCCAGGAAACCATAAGGAATGATGTATCTGCAAAAGCTATAGCTACTGAAATTACTCTAGTAACATATCATGATGCTTATATTAATATTATCTTTGTTGTCTACAGTTTTGAATATAAATCATACTGGTTCGTAATCTATTTTACTGAACGGCAGATACTTTGTACTAAAACATTTAAACCAAATTTAATTGAGAAATATTTTCTTTGTTACGTGGATGAGATGTCTCCAGCTACCTCTGCCACCTGAGCAGGCTTTGACACTGAGAAAGACATAAATGTGCATTTTGTAAGGGCTTGACCTTAACACATTTCTATATAAATAAATCATAGAATCACCAGGTTGGAAGAGACCCATCGGATCATCAAGTCCAACCGTTCCTATCATACACTAAACCATGTCCCTCAGGACCTCAGATATGAAGAAGATATGAAAAGGGCACACAATGTGTAAGAGAATAGTTTCAACATTTTAAAAAAATGTTTAAGACAGAGTAAGAATAGATATGAAACTACTTCTTGTAGGAGCCTGGGATCTTCTCTTTATATAAATAGAGACAATTCCCTTCTGCCACCTTCAGTTCAATATTAATTTATTTGCCTTTCCCCCTCAGCTGTCCCCAGTTTGATACTTGCTAACGTTCTGCCTCTCCCCCTTCTAAGATCAGGCTCCTCCACTAACTTACTTGTCAAGCATTGGAGATCATGCAGGTTCGAAGCTCTCGCATCGGGACAAAAGCTATCTAACTATAAAATAGGAAGAGATAGACGAGTGGCACTTGGAGATCCAGAAGAAAGAGTGTGAATGCAGTTTCTAACCTTCCTCTTAAGGTAGGTAACATTTTTTTGAATCTTCTGACTATCACAGAAGCAGTGAGTCTGGAAAGCAAGCACCAGAAAACTGGAATTGTATGAATATGGTCAGAAAAACCTGCGTTGTAGGAGAGAATGGGAGTGTCACGCAAGAGAAAAAAGTGTTCAGGGGGAAAAGGAGGAGACCAAAAGGTGAATTTGTATGGACTTGAGTAGAGCCTTGTGGGCGATGAAAATAAGCCGAGTGCCTCTGTCAGAGAGAGAAAATATGGTTTGCATAGTGTTTTAGAGGAGTATGAATCAAAGAGGCCAGAAAGAGGAGTTAGCAGTAAAAAGGACAAGCACTTCAGCTGTTGCTAGAAAAAGCAAAGAGCTACTCACATCAGTAGGCTCTACAGTTGTAAATGGAGAGTAGCACTGGCTCTGTTTGACAAAGCCCTTCTGCTTTCAGAAATAAGTTTGTCAGCCAAAGAGAAAAAAAAGATCAATGGATTGCAATAAATGGCATTTAACATCAAAATGAGTAAAATTTACAATTCAGTTAACTTGTTAAACGTTAAAAAAAAAAAAATCAGCAAACAATAGACACAATTTGTTTTGTTCAGAGCCCAGAGGTAGAGACCAAATCCTCTAAATTAATTTCTGCAAAAGCCGGGGTTCTTTTTCCAAACAGGTCTGGATCCTATTCGTTGTAGAATATACTGATTACCAACTATTTTTAAGAGCTTTACACAAACATTATTTCTTTTGTTGTGTGAAATGCAGAATCAGCCATCTGGCAAATGCCCCAGAGCTAAAATCTTTTACATGACATATAATTCAAAATGATTAAATATACAACAGAAAATAGCTATAGCATTGCACTTAAAATAGCATGAACTTTTACTGCCGATCAAAACTGATTTCTTTAGCTTAACAAGTATCCAAAGAACAATTATTTGAAGAGCTTTTAAGAGTTTCAATATGTAGGAACCAAACCTCATCTAAATTCAGTATCTTAAGTCAAATGAAAAAGAAACAAATGTACAAAAGATTAAATGGTCCCGGGTTATAAGTAGACATTTAAATCTATGGGAAGCTAAATTCATTCGAGCAAAAATACTATATTCCCTCTGTATGTGTATTGCTGGGACTTTCCTTTCCATCGCTAAGGGCATCTGCCAAAACAACTCTCACATTCTTAGGCAATGACTAGGGACTAGCCTGGAATCAGACTGTTCATCCACTCCCTCCATCATCAGAATGGGCAATTTCAAAGAAGAACAGGGAATAAAGCTCCATGCACGATCCCTAAGTGCAGTCAATCTTTCTTTTTTTTTTTTTTTTTCTCATGCACCACAGTCGACTTTAACTTAAACTCGCTGTCTTTTTTTTCCCAGAAATACTCCAGACCTGAAAAATTGCCAGGTCCTCATCCCACACCCAGTTCTCCAGTAGTTTACGAGAAAGAGCACGCAAACATCTGCATGTGTTTGGGGTACACGAGGGTAGGTACAGAAATATTACCCTATGTAATCACTGAGTGGTTATGGCTCTGCTTCTCCACTACATTTTTCAGACGAGTCAAAGTCTGCATTTCTCAAAAAGCACTTGGTGCAAATCAGATTTAGGCTGTAAGATTTAAAAAAAGTGTAAATGGAGGTGATTTATCTCATGAATTTGCATACGTGGATGAACCTGAAATGGGCGAATACATTGCTGCCGACTTTCAAAAAAAAATTCTGTTTCCAAATGTTTTCAGGCCAAGCATGAGAACCTTCATCCCAAGGAAACAACGTGAGGGAACTCTAAGTCTGTGATTACCAAGGCGTAGAATTAAATTGGCTTTGCCTGTAGAGCTGGGTCAGCCTCACAACCCAAGGAACCCTAGACTTTTCTAAACCATAATAAAATATCGTTCTTGAATCTTGACCTTTTCAGCTCATAATGATTCCTGAAGCAGCAGGCTTTTTTTTTCCCTTTCTGCTGCTTTTTACAAGACTTTCAGGCTTGTAGAAATCCTAAACTGATTGCTGGCTGGCTCACGGCTGCAGCAACAGCAAAAACTCTGCTCTTAATAGGACACATCCAGATTTTACGGGCCTAATCTCGCTCTTAATGACGTGGATGTTAATTCAGTTACCTGAGTGAGGGTTTAGCGTAATCGGTTTTGTCTCTACCTGCTCATATATTTCAGGTAGCATTGACTGCGGTACAGAAAGCCACCCCGTGCACCAAACTCATATTAATTAAACCTGAAGATGGAATAGAAGAGTAGTAGAACAAACCATGGAATCACAGAATCATAGAATGTCCTCATATTACAAAGGGCAAAAGCATGTTGTATATTATTTAATCCATCCCTGAGAGGACCACAGGAGAAACAGAGCAATTTTCATCAGAAGTATCTTTGCTTTTCATCAAAAAAAAAGAGGTGACTCAGGCGATCTCCTGTAATCTCTTCCATCAGAGTAGAACAAAATTTCAACTTTTGATTGTATTTTCCCTTTGAAATCTACGGGCTTCAGGGGTCCTAAAGCCTGAGTGGTACTGCTCTTCTTGTACCTCTCTGCTTTGCGTTAAACATAAAAACATGTATTTTCTACTTTCCACTGAAAAAACGGGAAATCTTCCCATCTTTCTATTGACCAACTGCTGTTACAAAGGTGCCAGGAGTCCTATTTCTGGGGAAAAAAAAAAAAAAAAAAGGTCGTACTTGTAGTGAAACAGGAGCCTAGTCCTAGTATCTACTCAAAATAAACAACGTATCTTCTTACAAATGAGAGTTCCCATTCTTATTTATGGGTCCAATTTTGTGTACTTCGCAATACTGGAAAAAAAGAAAAGATGGAAGAACACATGCAGAATCAAGAGAAACGTGAGCATCCCCGAGGAAACAGAGGTTTAGGGATGGAGCAATAACTGCGAGAGTGTAATGAGAGCTTGGAAAACTCCTCTAGATAAAACCGTATAACAAAACTGTTGCTGTCATTTCATTCCCTGGGTCTGATTATGTTTTCACGATGGGCCTTTGCACTGCTCGAACAGTGAGAGCTCTATAAGTAAATGAGTATCAGACCTCCACGCTAGCGAAATGCAAAGCCTGCCAAGTTTAACGGGAGTCTCCACGGCATTCGACATACATTCATCTCAAAAAAAGAAGTGGTGGAGGCAAACCTCAGTTTCAGAGGGAGACTATTTTCTTCTCTTTTGGGACGGTACCTGGACACGGGCGGGTCGGTGCCCAGTCTGTGTGTTTCCTTGCCCGCTTTCGCAAACAAGAGGAGAAACAATTAGAAATCGCTTCATAACAGGGTCAAGGTGAAAGGTGAGAATTGGAGTGTTCTGAAAGCCTGCTGCCAGACCCGAGGAAGATAGTGTCATCTTGGTAAACCTGTCAAGCTGTTGTAAGAACTTCCTGAATGCTTCCTACCATCTGCTTTTGATGCTTTCAAGACTTGGCTGGAAGCCTGGAGGTTTTCCTGCTCCTTCCTGCCCAACCTATAATGCAGTAATCCTGGATCTGCTCCCTGTCATCCCAGCCTCTTCCTCAGTTTCTTCTGCTTACAGCTGGGGAGGGTTTTTTAATAGGTTTTTTTTTCTTTACCGCAGTGGCCTTGTGCCCTGAATCATCTCTCCTGGGGCGGCAACAGTTCCTCTGATGTTGAACAAGTGCCGGGTTTTTCAATTGTGTTCGTGTTCTTGAGAGGAAGGGTCTGGCCTACATGACACATTCCTTCTTCACGCTCAACATCAACAAGTTTAACTTTGTGTACCGGGCGGCTCTCGGTGGAACGGACACACAAAGCATATCTCCAACGATTCCATCAGACCGCACGCTGCGCCGGGCCGGTGAGCGAATATTGATTGATATAATTTGGAGGGCTCGAGATAAATGCCATAAAGGACAATGAGTTCAAAGAACAGATTAAAAACCAACAAATTGAATTCCAAGGCGTTCCCTCCTCTGCTAATCTGTGTAGGTTCCTGTGTTTTTGGAAAGCACGTTGCTTATCTCCCTCATCAGTAGGCCCACTGCATTCCAGTATTTTGGATCGATGCCATTTGTAATAATCTAGATCGGTTTTTATTCAACGTTTATAAAACAGGCCATGTATCATGGGGTATATTTTATAGCAGATGGTATCTCCAATTCATTCACACCCCCCCTTCACTTCCCTCCTCCAATATCACAGAGCGTACTTAGAAAAGCTCTTGAAAGTAGAGCTGAGCAGATTTTTTTTTTCAACAAATAGTAAATTTGCTGAAAATTGGAGTTTGCAAGCAATGAAACTGTTAAACTGTGGCACACTGAAAATTAAATATTGCCTCCTCGAAAACCACCAGGCCTTGCAATTTGGACATTTTGAGAAAAAAGGACCCAACAAGTGGGGTGGGTCGGTGGGTGGTTGCTCTCAGAATAATTTTAATCTGAAAAAAAATCTGCACTAAAAAGGTGATAAACACAAAGGTTAAATAGTCAGAACACAAAGCATTTGGTTCAGGTCAGATAATATTTTTTGAGTTACCTCGGTGTCAACCGTTTGGGGCTTTTCTGTGTGGTTTTAATTTGAAAAGTTTCTCTTTTGGCTTGATAAGAACTAATTTTCCTGAGGGCTTATTAATTTGGGGATTAATCCACAAGACACAATATTTGCCAGGCTCTACGCCCAACACAGCTCCGCAAGGTGACAAGAAAGCTATCTGTTCAGCAAGGTATTTAAACATAACCCTAAAACTCAAAATGAAATGGACTATTCTAACGTGTAGAGATAAGCGCTCTGCTGGTTCACCACAGAGTTTAAAAGCTTTCAGGATGGGTGATTACACCTTACAACCACTCCCTTGTCTGAGATCATAGTTGAAGTGACTGAAGATTTTCCCAAGATTAACATATTCCAAGTGGTAATGAAATATATTTATTTATCTCTGCTTGGGAATACCTCATCGTAATTTTGAAAAATATTATGCATACAGCTCTGGGGACACAGAAATTGCTGATATGTATAGAAGTAAAAAATAAGTTCAGTGATAATGGAACCAAATCACGGATTTATTTATGTTGAGATATATCCGAGATGATATGACAAATAAACTCATTTTAGTTTACCTTGCAAAAGAAGTTCATCATACCTGCATTTCTCAGAAACCTGAGTTCGTAGTCGACAACAACTCTGGTTTCAGGATTATAGAATCCATCACCACAGTCATAACATCCTTCCGGGATTTTCCTGGGAGGATCCAGATTTGTAAGCTGAGAAGTGCCTGAAGGGAAAAAAAAACAAAACCCAAAGGGTTTCCTTTATTTCACTTTCTTCTTCTTTTTTTTTGTCTTTTGTGTCTGTGCTTTTGATAAAGATAACAAACCAACATTATATCTCCATGGCATTTACTATAAAAACAATGCAGTTACAGGAAATTTTATAAAACATTTTGCTGATTTTATAGATGGAGAAAATGAAAATGGAAAAATCCATAGACAAGAAGTGTGTGATAAAAAAAGAAATGGCTTTGATTTCCTCGTTCATGGTCCTGTGATTCAGCCCACTAAGCTAACGTTATGAATATGATCATGAATTTTGATAGGAATGGTTGGACTCAATGATCCAGTGGGTCTCTTCCAACCTGGTGATTCTATGATTCTATTAATTCCTAAATGGGACCAGGAGAGCCTTGCTGGGCTAACAGAACAATTACCTGGCATTGCTAAAATATCCCATGTACAGAGTAACTTCTGTATTATGTTATATATTTTACTTAGTTGTTCCTTATGAGTTTTTCACCTTTTGACTACAAGTAACAATCTTATAAAGGTCTTTAGAAAAAAAATATAGACTGGGAATGTATGTTTATTTTAGTATCTACACAGGACAGATGTACTTAAACTTTATTTGATGTTCTAGATGTAAACTAATGGCTTTTGTTCAACTGTTCGCTATTAAAAGCACACTGCTACTG
>WAAB01000694.1:0-11583 GCA_013389865.1 Piaya cayana
CAAAGCCGAACATAATCATTAAGAGTAGCTCGCCCTTTCCAGGGTCGAAGCACTGCCTGACAGATGGTATCAGCATTTTCAAAAGCCAATTCCTTCACCAATATCAGGGCCACATCAGCACCCTCTGTAAGTTTGGATGATACTTGCAACAAAACCCTGATATGGCTCATCCGGTCCCTGCTTAATTTTAGATAATTCTTCCTTTTGTACACCTGACCTAGGCAATTTGTTCCAAACAGAAAGACCAGCCCGATGAATGACATCATAAGCTTGTGGATTAAAATTCAGTTGAAGGTGAATGCCAGCAAAATGTCCAGCACCTGTTAACTGATCATAAGTAATGCCCAATTGCCTACACTGTTGAGATTGCGCATGCAAGGCACACTGCTCCACATACTCAGAGGACCATAAAAGATACTCTCCCCCACTTAAAACTGCCTTGGCTATACTTTTCCAGTCTGAAGGTGGGAGAATGTTGGCAGCAATGGTCTCTAAGATTGTAACAGTAAAAGGAGCCGTTGGTCCATATTGAGCGCAGGCAACTTTTAACTCTTTCAGTTGCTTAAACGGGATAGGTTCATAATCATTGAACCATCCACCGGCAACGTGTTGTCTTTGTATGACAGGATACACTGGTACCTGAAACCCTTCTAAAACTTCCCCAGCTTCTTTGGCCTTTTTAAAAGTGAGTTGCATCAGGGATTGTTGAAGTTGCATAGGGGATTGTTGAATAAACAGATCCTCAGGACCAGGAGGTGGTGGCCATGTCCCGTCCCGAAAAGCGGGCAAAACCACGGTAGGCTGCTCCGGTGCTCTTGCCTGAATACCCATATCCCTCATAACTGGGAAAACGACATTATCATCCTGATGGTACCGAGCTGCCTCTTTTTCTAGCTCATCCCAGTCGTTAGGATTTAAATTCCCTTCATCTGTATTCTTTATTTTTAAATCCATATGAGAGGGTTTACTATCTAACAATGGATGTTCATACTGAGGAGGAGGAGGCACCGAAGGAGGGGGGAAACTATCCAAGGAGCAAGAGCACGGCAGGGTAGGATATAATCGTCTAACCGAGGAGCGAGTTCCTCTCTGCCATTTCTCATTGCCCGTGTCCCCTCTCAAGCACTCCTTTACTAAAGACCACAATGTAAAAGTATCAATGGAGACATGCTCGGGACCATGAACAGTATAATAGGTTTGAATCCGGTCCCCTACCCTGTTCCACATTTCTAAATTTATTGTTCTGTCCCTTGGGAACCATGGGCAAACTTCTTCTACAAAGTTCAAAAAACGATCAATCTGCTTATGAGTCACTTTCACTCCCCTAGCAGTAAGCAAGGATTTTAACATGCCGGCAAAAATATTTCGTTCCGTACTTGAGGCGAGACCCATATTGACCTGTTACTCTACTACGTTATTAATCGCCTGTTGGAAATTCCCTATTCCTTACCCTCGATTCTACTCACCAACCGCGGCTCATGAGGGCAAGCGACGACCTGTCAATCGGCAGCCGAGTATCCCGGGTTTCGGCNTCAAGGAGAAGTTATATGCCTGCCAAGAGTCTTTCCAAGGACGCCCAACCCTTTCAGGAGGGGCAATCCTCTTGATTCTCACCCCTGGCTAACCCTTTCAGGCCACCAGAGCAGAATATAACTAAAATGTCTTCTTCAATACTGTTTGTTCTGGAGAACAAATCTTACAAGGACCAGCTGAGTTCTGTATATTGGAACATCTGCAATAAGGTCTCCTTGTAGCTTTCTCTTCCACAGGCTGAACAAGCACAACTCTCTCAGTCTCTGTCCACAGGAGTGGTGATCATTTCTGTGGCCCTCTTCTGGACCCATTACAACAAGTCCATATCTTGCTTGTGCTGAGGAACCCAAAGCTAGACACAGTTACCTAGATAGTGTCTCTCAAAAGTAGAGCAGAGGAGGATACCACCTTCCCTATCTTGCTGGACATTTTTGTTTTTTTTATGCAGACCAAGATATGATTCCTTCTCTGTTTGAGCTGTCATTTTTTCTCCTTCATTGTTTATTACAAGTTACATTTTTAGTCTTCATTTGCTGATCAGTGCACTTGTAGAACCCCTTATGTTTCTTTTTCTTCCTTACCAAATCTAACTCCTGCTATGCTTTATCTTTCCTGATCCCATCATTATACATTTGAGCAACACCCTTATATTCTTCCCAGGATACAAGCCCCTGGTTTCACTGCCTTTAATTTCCTTCTTACACTTAAGTTAGACTAAGATGTCCTTGGTCAACAATGCTGGCACACCGCTTTCTTTGTCTGATTTCTTACATGTGGGAATTGAAAACTCTTGCACTCCAAGACTAATGACCTTATAAAGCTTGCTCTGTTCAACTCCTTTATCCCTGAGGGTGGTATCCTGGGGCTCACATCCACTAATTCAATAAAAATCCAAAAGTTCAGTCTCCTAAATTTTTTTCTCACTAAAGACTCTTTCTCAATAATTATTATAGGTTACTAGATGGTGACTTATGAGTAGCAATTATGAGTTCTTTGGGAGTACACAGAGAAAAAGACACAGTCATCAATTACTGAAGTCTCATATTTGAATGGAAATCATGGTATAGATGAGTATACTCATATTTTTGGTTTTGGTAATACATTTTGTAATTTTGGATTTCATGATGTAAATGAAATAAAAACATCATCTATGTTTACTGTTCTAGGAGTTCTATTTAAGACTAAGAAGAAAGCATTCAGGATGAACAAATAATGAAAACATTGGTCAAGTTAATTTTTTTTGTTTTAATGTTCCTTCATAAAATAGTTTTCATAGAATGTAGTCTCCCTGGGCTAGAGGACCATGACTGTACCAATAAGGTTCAGGACATACCTGTGTGTGGTTGGATCCATCTCTAGTCCCAGATTTAGTGAATAGTTCATGTCTAAAGGATTACGTATATATGGTTGCACCACCAGTCTAACTCACCAGAGGCCTCATGAACTGTCGCATTCAGATCAGTTGTCAGAGCCCCTTGCAGTTTTTTTTGACTGACAGGTTTAACACTTGCTGACAGTGAGCCAAATGAGCTGTCACCAGAGCACTTTAGTAGTTTTACACCCTTATGGACTCTCTCTGAGGCAATTTCACAATGTTGAAACAGTAGGTAATTCATTTAAAGTTACAGATAAAATAAGTTTGGAATTGTCTTTGACAAATTTACTTGCTATTAGTGCTAGATGGTTAAAAATGGTTAACAATGATCATAAATATACTGAAAAGATGTAAAAACTGAAACTCAAATTAGTAGTTACTTTCCCAGGAAATGCCTGACAAAATCAGAAGTGCTGTTTTAAGTAAAAGGGCAAGAGAGATGCAGGTCATTGGCCCACCTGCTGGGTCAGATGGCTGTTTAATTGATACTCCACAACAAAAGAGTTTTCAGGTGCCAATTTTATGCTTCTGAAAAATCTTTGGTGCCTCTTAGAGAGGTGGGACTAAGTTGATTATTATGTGTTGATTGGCTTTTGATAAGGACTGTTGTGTTGCCAGATGATGGAATTGGCTGTCACAACCCTGGAGGTGGGAGGATGTTAAGTTGTTCAAACCAAAGACCTCCTTTTTTGCAAACTCACAGTGGCTTAATTTTTTGACACCCTCAAGTCCTAACAAATCTGTTATCCCACAAAAGTAAATGCAAGGAAGCAATTAAAACTGTAAGAAAGACACTGAACATAATATCTCAAGTCCTCAGTCAATACAACATTAACTTTCTAGTTACTGGAAGCCAAATACACTTCATTAAGTTAAACTTTCTAATGGCCAGTGCCAAATCAGTAGCAAAGCTGGAAAATAATAATAACCGGAAGAGGAATTCCAGGAATCCAGAATACCTTCAGCTACAGAAACATAAAATGATCAAGAATTTGATTTACAAAACCTTGGTACCAGAGAGTCTGGTCATTTTAAAAATAATTACTTTGAATACATTGGATGTTATACCTGGATTGTGTAATATGGTAACGGGTTTCAGTTTCCATATAAATACTGTTGCCAGTTCCATCCATCAATAGCTCTAATGTGTAGAGAACTGGAATAAAAATTCAATATAAGATGATACAACTCCTTCATAACCTAAGACATATTTCTAAATACCTGATTTTATTTCCTAAATAATTCTGTAGATCACATATTCTTATGTTTCAGCTGTTTTTCACAATCATTGAAGAACTCTTGCCTGGTTCACTGTGCAGCTGAAAATTCTTCTTAAGTTGTCAGTGGTTTTATATTTTTACATTTCCCAGTATAATTAATTCCCTGTTTCTAGCTGTTATCTTTCAGGACTACTGCATTAATACTCTTATTAATAACAATGGTAAAAATAATTATATGCAAATGGTAGTAATATAGAAAGTTTATTGCTGCAAGCACTTCCCTGTAACTGTTCATAAATAGCAAGCACTACTCCTTTTATTGTTCTGTAGGTATTTGTACAGAAAATAAAAAATATGCCTACAATGAAAACTAATGCACACTGAAAAAATGTTGTTTTGAACTAGTTTTTTAAATAATTTCTTCAGATGTCTTTTTTTGAGTGCTTATCAAAGTTGTTGACATAGTATTACCCAATATTCCACAGGTTTATCATGAAATTCCACAAAAAATCCTCACATCAGTGATGTAGCAACATTTTGAAGTTCATTATTATCTGTGATCTGTGAAGGTCAGTTTCCTGAATCATGGTTCAGAGATTTTTCTACATGCCAGGTGAACTTGGTGTTTTGCTGCAAAATACTTCAATCAGGAGCTAATTTGTGAATAATCAAGAAATAGTGCACAAGTACTTCTAAGATTAAGTTTCCTAATCCAAAGATGTGATACAGTGCAGTCAACAATAGTAACTTGACTTAGAAGAAGTTATTATGAGATAGATAACATATTGGGAGGCTGAAAGGTGCTTTAGACTTTAAGGACTTCAAATGTTTTATCAAATAGAATAGTCAAATTTCTAACTGTTTGTTTTCCCTAATTTGTCATTTACCTTTTACAGGAGAGCTTCTTCTGTCCAAGGTAAGCGAGTAAATTAGGGAGAAGAGGGAAACATCACCCTTGCCAAGCAACATTTCCCCCTAATTTCTGTCTCTCTAAAAATCCGTGGCCAAAGAATCCCCATTCAGACCTTCCTGCCACAGTGTAAGCAGTCGCTGGTATGTGTTTTCAATCTTTTAACCTAAGGGACTGTGAAGTGATATCCTGAACAAAGACAAAGTAATGTGCTAGAATAGAGATAGGAAAAATTAGGGATCAGTGGAAACATTAGTGGCAAACTTCCGTGGTATTGAAGTTGAGAACCTTCATTTGCATTTTAGAAGATTCTTGCATTTGTTTTCACCTTAGGCTGTATCTACACAAGCTTTTCTCTGTCCTTCCCTTTTCCCCCTACCCTGTTTCCTATGACTACTGACTAACACCTCTGTATTTTGCACAGAAGTGATAAAGTTAATACTCTGACATATCATAGGTACATAGAATAATTCTCAGACCACTCAGACTTGAGACCTCAGAAGGTCTCTATTGCAACTTCTAGTCACAATGTGATGAGTTCTGTGCTTAGAGCAGGATAGCTGTTGTTCAACAGTTAACACTGTTCTCTAGAGATTTATGGTTCCTCAATAAACAGCTGCCTTGAGATCTCACTGGTCTTTCAAGAAGAAAATAATCTTTTGGGTTTGTACATCATTTAAATTTTTCTGAATGCATTTTCTCTACATTTAATCAACAAGAATTTGCTGCTGTTTAAAGGATGCTGACAGTCCTGTTCTTTTGGGATTCCAGTACTCAATCCTGAGTGAGTCACTATGGTAATAACACAAAAGAACTCAAGATTTTATCCCCTTTCAGGAAAAGTGTATGGTAGCTGATATTTCCATAATCAGTTAAACTGCTGATGAGGTTTACCAATTGGACTAAATGCTACTGCAGATGAATTATAGGCACTGTATCTGTAAGTACTGAGCAACTGCCAGATTTCATCCAGACATTTGTTCCTCAGTAAGGAGCAAAGATTTTTATTTATAAGTCACTGTTACACACTGCAATCAAATGCTAACAATAAAGTCAACCAACAGAATTTAATTCATAACCGAAGAATGATTTTTATTATAATGTATCTACTTGCAATAACCTAGGGAAAAACAAACCATTCCTCATCTCCAATATTTCATTTTATTCTGCCTGTCATGGGGACACTATTGCATGCCATGTGATACACTTCCAACAAAAATAAGCTACAATGGTCATAAATAGTCATGTACTTACTACTACTACACGTCTAAATGATTTTTCAAAGAATACAGGAGTTGTAACCCAGATTTTTTGCTTCCTGCATTCCATTGTAATTTCCTTTATTGTGACAAAGGCATTAGTGGAATTATTATAGTCTGAAAACAATGTGAATAAGTATTTTTAGTAAGTTGCATGTTTTAACAACTACATAAACCAAAACAGAATCATAACTATGAAATTTAAGATTTTTGCATTATAAATTACAATGGCAGATCAAATCACTGAGTGTTTCATAGACACAGCAGATCACAGTATCAAATGTCACTATAGTAACTATAAAGTTGTAATGTTTCAAGATTGCTTGAATTCTTTATGACAATGTTAAATTAATTTTAATCAATATCTAATTTTTATTTTTGACTGGTTTAATTTCTTTAGCACTAAAAGGCTGCAGAGTATCTCCTGTACAGATTCAGCTCTGATAATAACCTCCCTTCTTTTTAATGTCCTAAAATAATTTAAAATAACAAAACTGTTCAAAAGAACTAATCTTCAAACACTTCAACATACTTAAAAGATGAATCACTTTTAGTAATAGGAATTTCCAATTATATATTAACATTTGTCTTTTGCCCTTCCTGCCACTGGCACTTGAGCAACTGTGGTCTGTAAACTACAATTTCTAAATTAAACTTAGCAAACTATCAGGTAGATTTAAAATATAAATGGATTTTCAAGGTTACCATTCTACATAAATCCACTATAACTTACAAAAGACAACTGCTTGCATGCCTTGAATAACCAACTTTTATTTCAGAAAAGGAAATCAGATCAAGATAATCCTTACCAGTACCTTGTAATTTTAATCCTTCATGAAATAAAGAAGATGGAAAATGAAAGGATCAACTGTAATTTCTGAAGATCAGACCACTTATATCAGGGAGGCCAGAATCGCAGCCCACACTTGAAATTTTTTTTACTTCTTCAGTTGTATATCAGGATCTTCAATCTACTTATTATCCCCGAACTCTTGTATTCTTCTTCCAAGTAACAGCAGTCAAAACTGCTTCCTTGTGTCCTTGTAGAATTAAACTAAGTGCGTGAGAGGGAGAACTTGGAAAAACTAAACATCCCTGACCTGCAAATTCCTGTGGAGTACTCCATTTTACATCCAGCCAAGTATGACAATCCCTCCAATAGTGTGCCAGGCTTAATCAGCCTAGTTACCATGGAATTAAGCTTGAGACTTATGATGGACACACTTGAAGCTGTTTTTTGGGTCCTTAAAACATAACTTAGCAGCTATAATATAATATACAGTCTTCCAGATACCTCATATGTTGCAGATTTTCTTACTTTTCTAAATAACCTTGTAAACTACACCACTAAAGGATTAAAATAATTCACAGAAATGCATTCATTTAACCACAACAGTTGTGGGGAGAAATTCACAAATAATCTTAAAATTTTTTTCTTTCTGAAATGGAGAATTGCAGTACAAGTCTGTACTATGGTTGCAGAAGTCCATTTACAGATATTTGAGAATGATCTAAGAGCTAGAGCAATGTCTTCTTGAGATCTCTTTCAATGTCCTTGTTCTGTATTGGATTTCAGTGACTCCCAGTATCAGTTATTTCTGACTGAGCAACTCAAGTGCTGTGAAGGAAACCTGAAAAAATCAATAGCCTCTATAAGAATACTTTAACATAGAAATAATTAAAATTATTTCAAATTGTGTATATTCAGGTGCAAGTTTACTTTATCTGTGTTTTGCATACAGTACTTAATAATACCTAAAGTGACAGTTATCAAAAACATAGTCTGGTCCTTCTCTTAATCCGAAGTATGTAGTCTAAATGACTATCTCCAGTTTACAAAACAAACCTCATAATATAGCCCTAGTTTAATCAGAACCATCAGAAACAAAAGAGAGGTTCAAGATGTGTAGAAAGGAAGGGATAGAACAGTGGGCTAGGACCAACCTCTTCAGCAGTACTTCTAAGTCAGATAAAAGACTTCTGCATAAGAAAATGTATGATATATTTTCCCCTTTAGTTAATTCTAGTAACTTACCCCCAGTGGTGGACAGCACAGTCCAAGAATATAAAAATGTTTGTTATTACATAGACAAGCATGCTGGGGAGCCTTCCTGTGATGAACTGCCCTGCCAGGAGACTATGCATGCCTGGATTTTTGTTTAGTTTGCTCTCCTTACTCATTTTTGCTGCTTGTGAGTTATGAAAACTATGGACTTTAAGATCAAAATCAATCTCCTATAGTAATGTTTTATTGCAAAAGATTCTACTGATATTAATGTTAAATGAGCCAGAAAAAGTCATTTTTCTATGCATTTAATGATCAGACTCTGGAAGAATCTGAAAATTGTTTTTAAAAAGTATTCTAGTTTCTATAGCTCAGGTACACTACTGTATCTAAGCCCTAATTTATGACACTAGATTTTTACAGTACATACTAAGGTCTTTGGAAGACAACTCAAAGAAGCATGCAAAAATAGTAGATGCATAAGACCCACAATAAAAAAAACATGACATATGTGATTGTACACATTCTTCCCCATTAAATATCTCACTTAAGGTTTTAGAAAAGTCCTGTGTACATGTCTTAATCCTTAATTTGTTTTGGTTAAAGAACTAGCATAGTTTAATCTTGTCTCTTAAAATTTAGCTGGATGAGGTACATAGTCATGTTTGGGTTTGTTAGGATTTTTTGTTTTGTATTGATTTGTTTTTAAAAGTAAGACTGAAATAGTTACTATAGCTTTTTCTTTTCCTGCTTTTGATGTATTCTTTTTTTTTTTCTCCTGGTGGAAAAATCAAAATGTAAACCCATAAAGCCTTAAATTTTTAAGTCATCTTGGTTATTGTCAATTGAATTGATGAACCCTCCTCTCTGCCCTGGACTGCCTGGGACAGACCCTCCCAAAGGACACATGGTCCTATAAAAGAACTCACTCCCATGCTCTTTCTCAAGTATCACTTCCAATGGACTAGCCTGGACCACGCAGTCTGGGAGGAGCTATCATGTTGAAAGAATGAAGTTACATACCTGCAAGACAAAGTACTGAATATTCTTCTATATCCACTCCAAGTTATATTATTTTTTCTGGATGATAGAATAAAGACAACTAACTTGAACTTCTTACTCTTGCAAATATTTCACAGTTTTGATTATTTCTGAAAAAATAAATAGGGATTTTTTTAAAAAGTAACTTAGTACAATGTAGATGGGTTGATAGCTAATCTAATTTTACTTCTGACTATGACTAGGTTAAAAAAATATTTGGATGAGTTTTGAGTTTATTCTACCTAGTATTCTTGGACTTCACTGTATAAGACAGAAACCTACAGACTCAATATGTCTGCAGAAATATTGCTATATTGTAGCAATATCCAAATGGTTCTCAAAATTAAATTTTTCACTCTGAGACTTCCTTCTAACTCAGTGTAGAGTAGATCCAATTATTATGTTCTGAGTTGATCTTTAAGGTTACTTTTTCTCTGTTGTGATCTAAAGCATAGACTCTGGCTCCAAAATTAATAAAGCAAGCACAGAAGTTTTAAGAGACTTTAATTTTTCATTTTTAATTTTTGATTTTGTTAGCTCTCACAAACTGTGTTCTGCAGGGTAATGATAGACAAACCAATGGCTTAGAGGATCTGCATTCCTATTTGCCATGAAATTCATCATGGTGATTCTGTTTAGCTGCTAATCGTGAACAAAAATAAATGGTATTGACTGGAAAAGTTACTGATGCAGAGCTGATGTCCGTGATTGTCAAATTTTAACCCAATTTATGTGTCTGATCATTCGTATTGAATTAGGTATCAGCCACAACAGAGGAAACATTATTTTGTTTAATAAAATGTTGCCTGATAGTAAGTCTCAGTTAGGAAATTGGTTTTGATTTCCCTTTTTGGTTAACTAACTGTTAGTTAGCATCTTACCTCTCCTTAAATGTATAATTAATGTTTCTAATCAAATATTTTCTCATTGGCTCTACAGTTGATGCTATGGGCTATGAAGATATTGTCACCTTGGTCATCAAATATTATTCTTGCCTTTCATGAACAGCTTTAATAAAATCTCTTGCCTGCCATATAATAGTAATGGGAATTCAATATGTAAATTGTTCAAAGGTAAAAAAAGACCATGGAAGTGTTGAAGTTCTTCAGATTTTTAGGCGTTCTTTTTTGATAGAAAGAAACTGGTCAGCTTAAATTTTATGCATTCAACACAGTTAGCAAGCTCAGTAAATCTAATGAAAATAAAACCCAAAGATATGAAAAGTGTTTATCTTTTCTCCTTTCTTCACACTACAGACAGTAACCTTTCTAGTTAAGTCAATAAACATATGTTTGCCCTCATAGTGATCATATCTTAATAAATCATAGTGACATATAAATGTCTTTGGTGAGAAGTCCTAGAAACAGGAGTGTCATTAATAAAGCAAATGAGAATTTAGTATGGTTTTATTAGTTTACTTTGCACTGCATTGCACACCTTTCTTAAAATGGGTTTTATTAAAGCAGATTATTTTTCATAACCATCTCTAAAGAGAATTTCAAAACCATTGTGTTGCCATTATATTAGGACAGAAAAAAATCCATAGAGGTAGGAACCATTTTCAAATTCAGGGTTAAGACATAAGATGTTTTACATATGTATAAAGTCTTCCATCTCCATGGAAACCAAAATCTCCTGCTAAGACTGAAATCAGTGGAAAGCAACAGTATGATCTAACTGCTGATATCTTTATTTTCACTGAATAAACCCTTCTGACAAAGTAATAACTGTGCCAATAATGAGTCTGCTTGTGTAATAAATTGTCTAGATAAAAAAAGGGTATTAGAATATCACTGAATCTAACTAAAAAAAATATCCATTGGAAATTGCAGAGTAAGTTGAACAAGTGTGATGTCAAAATTAAAACTGGAGCCTGTCAAGAATGCTAAAATCTAACACTGATTTTACAGTAAATTCTAGAATATCTTGGTTGTTAGGTGGGTCCTCAAAGATCATATGGCTTGTATAAATATTTATTTATACACAAATGTGTTTCTCATCAAACAAGGCAGCTGTGTATAAACTATCTAAGGTGTTCTAGTGATGTAAAAAAAGTGATTTCTACAGGTACTTGCAATATTGACATTTGTGAAGACGTACACAAAAAATACATGGTTAAGAAGACTGTGGAACTCTTCCTTGTTTTGACTTAGCCCTAAGTTCATCAAGTTTTTGAGCAACAAAGCTGGTGATGAGGCTGGAGAACAGGTCTTATGAGGCATGGCTGAGAGAGCTGGGGT
>WAAB01000697.1:0-16476 GCA_013389865.1 Piaya cayana
CATCATTACAGGGCTTCGTGTTTTAGCTCTGCATAGTTGTCCTTGATGTCCCCTGCTCACTATCTGAAATATACTTCTGATTGAATCCTTGTTACTTCATCTTTCCAATGAGTATAAGAATTGTGTATCACAACAAACCAATGGTACATTTAGTCTAGTGTGCTGTCTCCAGTAATAGCCAATGTCAGACATCTGCAGCATGAAGAGGGACAGCAGATAGTGATATTTATTTGGTTTCCCAGTCTTCAGTGATATTTGAATCAAAATCCCTCTGCAAGATACAGCAAATTTGTATATCATAGCCTGCACTCATACTTGCTCATACATAGTGCTAAGGGAATTGCCAACAGTAGCAGAACTTTCTTTAACAGCTACTGTTTGTGGGGAGGAGATATTAACATTTTTCATGATAAATCCCATCAGAAATAGTATAGTTACAAATTTTCGAATGAGTTGATATTAAACGTGTTCTTTACTGATTTGCCCATCAATGCTGGTTGCAGTTGGCAGGATTTGATCCATTATGGTGATGAACAAATACCTACCAAGCTCCAGGATTCAGCTGATTCTTCTGTATTTTTTAGCTTACACAAATGCTGAAACCTGGACAGCTTACCTCTGAACTCATGTTTTCAGTAGTCATCTGTCAGGGATGACAGTCTCACATAACTGTTTCTACTCATATTCTCATGGTAGATGCTGGAATTATTGATAAATATATAATTCCTTGATTTAAAGTTTTTGCTTTCAAAACTTTACATACTTCTGAGTTTTTGAATGGTAAGGATGATCTGAAAGCTGAATTAGAATAACATAGGGTATAAGTATAAAATACAACAGCTATTCCTAACATAATCCATATATAGAAAATTGTACTGCAGAATGAATCTATCTTGTTCTGGTGCAACCAAGAAGCAGGTTGAACGAAATGAAACTGGAGTCAAGAACATAAATTATGAAATAGAAGTGCATCAGAGCAGCTTAAAGACTTATGGGTGGTCTCATCTGGATGGTTATTGTATATCTGGATGAGGTTTGGTAACTGACTTTACTGGCACTTCTAATCTGTAATGGGGCTAAATTAGACTGGTGAGTATGATGACCATCACTTTGAAGAAGCTGTTTGGCTGTTGTTGATAGTTCACCTTACATAAGGTTCCAGATGTCAGCCCTCCTGGAATTTAGCACCAGATTTTCCTCATGGAGCTTTTGCAAATCATCTTCTATAATGAATCAGTGGTCAATGGTGTGAATCTATTTTATTTTGTGTTGTAACAGATTAAGATTGCACACACATTCACAGAGGCAGTTAACTGCCTCAGAGAGATCTATAACAAGATAATGAAGTGCTAAATTACTGTGAAGCTCTCCCTAGTGCTTAATAATCCTACCATATGTATGCTTGGTTCTAAATACTTGGCACAAGATTTTATGAGAAATTGCCAGCTTAAGTGACTTCTGAAGAAAAGTGTTTCTAGATTATATTTTTAAGGGAACTTTAGATGCCAGTCTGTTTCTGGTGCTAATTTTCCTGCTTAGATCTCCCCAGTGAGTAGTTAGTTACAAAATGTCAAACTAGGTGACGGAATTATTTAGCTTTTAGAATCTGAATACTGACTAAGCAATACTAGGATAAGATCTACTGATTTGTTTTGAATTATAAATCCATGAACATTTCTTTAATCCATAATTTTCTGTTCAATAATCCTGGTCCTGAGTGCACACATTTATTTATTTTTAGAAATAAAGTAGTGACAATTACCATCTCAGGTTCTTTTCATCACTCAGTGAGAATCACTGTGGCACAAAGGAAGAAGAGGAGCATAGAGATGGGGAGAATGTGGGGGAGTGTGAGAGTGTTAGCCAGGACCCGTAAGAACCAAACTTTTTCATGGCCAGTTCTCCGAGGTTACTGAACTGATACTACAATTTTCATATCTAACAGCCCTGTGTATGAACCAAACGAGCTGTGAGAGTCCCAACACATAATTTCCAATCAATGCTAACTCTACTGATTTCTGCAACATCAACTTTTAATAGACTGATCTGATTTTGCACCTGAGCTGACTGAAGCTTGGAATACCAACTACTGTTCTGAAATGTGAAAAAATGCTTTAATAATCAAGAGTTAGTGCTACCAATAATTTGTTCAGATTCAAACTCTTACAAGCATCTGAACCCATCTTCTCTGCAGTAACTGGAAGGTTCAAACACAGCTTCAATTTCTGCTAAAAACATTTATCTATATCTATCTAATTGTACTTATTTTCTTCTAGCATTAATAGACTGTGGACTCTGATGAATTGGCATTGATTAATCACATCTCGTGAAAATTTTTACCCAATATTTGATTGATAATAAATAAAACTAAGGTTGCCATCAGCAAATAAATATTTATTCCATCATCCAGACTTCACAGCAACAAATAATCATTCCATAATTTACAATGAAATAACATCAGAGAAAATCTCACTTATGAATAGAAGCACTAATTCAGAAAATTTTTTATTGTTTCATTATCAGCACAATAAGGGGATTTGGGTGGAAAAACTGCCTAGGCTTAACATTATATATTAAAATATGCAGCGAATAGAAACTGACAATAGCTTTTATTAGGGCAGTTTCCATTCAGTAATGGTAAAGGCTTGATTTTGACTGGCAAAGCCGTATTTCACCACATCAGGATAATAGTGAAGCCCATGTCTTACCAGAGACAGAGAACTAGAAGGCTGAGGAGTTACTTATTGAGATTAAAAGACCTTACAGACAAAACTAATTTTTCTCAGACTCACAATTATTTCATGAGATTCTTTGGTGTTCAAACTGTGTGATGGGGTTGACACACTGGAGGAAAGAGATGCAATCCAGAGGGACATTGACAAGCTTGGGAGATGGGCCTGTGTGGACCTCATGAAGTTCAACAAGGCCAAGTGCAAGGTCAGGGCAATCCCAAACACAAATATAAGCTGCGTGGAGAATCAATTGAGAACAGCCCTGAAGAGAAGGTCTTGGGGATGCTGGTAGATGAGAAACTCAACATGAGCCAGCAATGTGCACTTGCAGCCCAGAAAGCCAACCACATCCTGGATGTGTCAAAAGAAGTGTGACCAGCAGGTTGAGGGAGGTGATTATCTCTTCTACTCCACTGTCATGAAACCTCACCTGAAGTACTGCATGCAGCTCGGGAACCCTCAGTACAGGGAAGACATGGACCTGTTGGAGCAGGTCCAGAGGATGACCACAAAGATGATTAGAGGGCTGAAGCACCTCCCATATGAGAACAGGCCTTGTNATATTCTACGATTCTACGACCTATAAGTCATTTCCAACAGAAGCGTAGACCTTCTTTGGCACTTTTAAGGCTCTTGATGTGTGTAGATGAGTGTATATGTATACACACATGTGTTTCCATAGTAACTGAGAGCACTGCATACCATAAAGCAGAAATATTTTAGCTCAGTTTAAATTCTATCACCTTACATTTTAAGGACATACCTTTTTCTTTTAAAACCACAGTGAAAATAACACAATAATTTCCTTTTCTTTATTACACTATGGTTAGAAATGCATTCTCATATGTGGAAAGAAATACGTTCAAAGGTAAATATGAAGTCCATGAAGTGAAGGGGTTTTGATGGGAAAAAAATCCATATTACCTTTTTTATATAATTCTATAGAAAGTCTTATAATAGATGAATATAGCCTAAATATAAGTACAAATTGGAGTTATCAAAAGTTAGATACTTTAAAGATTGGAAGGTGAGGTAAAAGGCATGTAGCTGTAATTCTTAGGGGACAGGCAAGGCAGCACAGCAAGGCAGTGCAGCCTTTCCTCACAGCCTCTTAAGATGAAAAAACTCAGACCTTTGCTTCCCTAATAAAGTTCCTGGAATGGAAATACTGTAAACTGAACCCATTGGGAAATCAAGGTCTAAAAGAAAAACTCTTGCATCTGAGTCCCAGAATGTTTACTTCAGTTTTCTTTTCTTTCATCAGATCACTCTCTTCTCTTAACCAGTGCCCAGTTCTTCCTTGATTTCAAAAATCACCTAAATCTCCCCAAAATTCACTGGTTCTAAGTCAGACTTATGAATGATTTGGAGGTTTCAGATAAACATTTTTTAGGTTCATATAAATGTGTGGCCTATTACACACAACAGTACAAGTCAGGAGTGTCGAGTACAAATGAAATCTCTAGCTCAGAAGAGCTGTTGCTTAGACAGGCATTCAGCAAAAGGAAGAAGGATTAAGAAGAGGGAGGGAATGAAATAATGCAGCTGACAGGCAAATTAAATGGATCATTTTGTAGTGCAGTGTGTTTCCAGTCCTTTTTTATTTATGTTGACTTGTTTTCCTTCTAAGGAATCATTCTGCTTTGTAATTAGAGGATTTTTGGGTGCTAATTATCTTTCATTAATCCCCCTTGTCTCACTGGACCACTACAGATTTTTCCAAGTCTTCCCCATGCATTGGACATCAACTTTATGGTAGTTCAAATCAAGTAGGCATAAAAAAGGACCAAATGTATTTTTCTGTTATTTTTGTTTATTTTTTCTGCTGATGGTGCTCCCCAGGTATCCCTACCTCAACCTAACAACCTTGCCATTATCCTTGGTTTCTCCATCTCTCTCAGATTCAAGCCAATTTATCTTGTCTCCCAGTCTTTCATGCTCTTGCTTTATTCCCTCTCTCTCAGTGGCCAAAACTTGCACCCTGTCATTGTCAAGATCTCCTTGTCTAAATACAACCATTTCAAGTTTTTGTTCCAGCAAATTGCATCAATCCATTGATGTAACCGTACTATCCCACTGAGGATTTATGGTCAATCTGCTAAAGATGAGTGTCCTAAGCTGAAAGCAATAATGTCAGGAAGAGTTTACTGAGGTAAATTGTGATGATTGGTCCATATGGGAAATTAAGCAAATATGTATTGATATTAATTTCTAATGTCATAGCAACAACAATTGCTAATCCCCAGGCAGCCTTTTCTCCCTAGTTACAAGGAGGAAATCTTGAAAGCTGAGAGGTTGCCCTTTAATTCTATTAGAAATATGCAGCGAGTGCTGTGCTTGGGGGTCTAATATTTGGTCATCAGAACCATAGTATTTTAGGTTTCTGAAGTCAGTAACACTTGAGTTGCTCCGCTTAGAGTCAATAGAATGAACTGCAACTGCTGTCTGCTGTAAACCCACAATTCTCTCAGCCTTTCTTTATCATAGTTATCACTTTACATGTAAGATCTTACAGAATCACAGAATCACCGGGTTGGAACAGACCCACCAGATCATTGAGTCCAACCATTCCCACCAAACACTAAACCATGTCCCTCAGGAACTTGTCTACTCATGACTTAAACACCTCCAGGGAAGGCGAATCAACCACCTCCCTGGGCAGCATATTCCAATTCCTAACGACCCTTTCCGTAAAAAAATTCCTCCTAATTTCTAGCCTAAATCTCCCCTGGTGGAGCTTGAGGCCATTCCCCCTCATCCTGTCCCCTGTCACCTGGGAGAAGAGGCCAGCTCCCTCCTCTCCACAACCTCCCTTCAGGGAGTTGTAGAGAGCAATGAGGTCTCCCCTTAGCCTCCTCTTCTCCAGGTTAAACACCCCCAGCTCTCTCAGCCGTTCCTCATAAGGCCTCTTTTCCAGCCCCTTCACCAGTTTTGTTGCTCAATCAGCTCTGTTATTCTAGTTTGTAAGGAAGTTCATAAATGCACAAGACTTGTTTTACAAAGTTTGTTTTCTCATTGATTTTTATGATGGTACCACTCCATTGCTTCCATTCAGTGGTGTTATAGGGGGGTGGCTGCTAGACTGAGGGTGAATATGATGATAATAATGATTTCTGGAACATATCTAATATTTTCTGTTATGCCACTAACTGCCCTGCAGTATTGACTTTATACATCAAAAAAAAAAGAACAAAGGTTGTCCTTAACCCAGCAGTCTTTCAAACTGTGTAAGGATGTACTTGTCAGATTATTGGCAACAACAAAGGAATCTCAATCTGTAAGNTTACCTTGATGAGCATAGGGGCACACAAAGTTGTAACAAAATGGGGTGGGAGCAGCACAAATCCTAGATAGGTTAAAGTGATTTCTATTCATTAGTCTTTAGACATTTAGACTTTAGAAAAGTGAGTTTTGAGACAATTTCTCTTCAGTCACTCATCTCAAGTCAGGTGCAGTGCTTTACCTTTTGAGATAGGGTCTCACAAAGAATCAAGAGTTACAGCAGCTTCTGAGCACCATGGTAATACATATAGTGAGCAGCATTGAGTGTTTGGTGAATGTCATCTTATAAAGTTAAGGAAATATTAACACTTGCCCAGTGTTGATTCCTCCTATAATGAAGCTAAGGATTTTGTCCTTCCTTTGGCCCAAAAGACATCTGCAATGAGCATATTCCCAGAGAAATTGCTCCACATTTTTGCTCAAATACAGACTCCTCATTACAGCTTCTTTTTCAATGCCTTATCTCTGGGTTGGACTAGATAAGCAATTTTACACAAGAAAAGTTCAGCAGGAAAACCAGATAGTGGAAGGAAAATACTACTTAAACCTCAAAAGAAAGAATCCAAGTACGTACAGTACAATGTGAATTATTATTTTGTATATCAGTCTGCTTGCAGAGCAACTAAAGAGATCATTAAAATCACCTCTGTAGTTCTTTGAGCACTGGTTTTATTTGCATTTCAAAAGAGCAAGTTTGATAGAGTTTATTGCAACTCATTTATCCACTTGTAGCTGCTGCAGTTTGGTTCCCTATTATCACATTGCCTCTTTCCTGTCCTTCCCCAAACCCATAAATTCCTCCTTTTGAAGAACTGAAATTACTTGCGAAGGTGAAGACATTTATAATTCAGGACTGCTTGAGAGCAAGCTGGTATGAGGTGCCTCAATAAAAAGGCACTTCAGTATCAGGTCTTTGTTCTGCCTTCTACTCTATTTCAGATCTGTCATTGCATTCTCCTCAGTTGAGCTGACAATGCTAAACATAAAGTTCAAAGTGAGGTCGTGATGTGTATTCTGACATTCTGTGCAAAAGCCCTCCTCTCCCATACACACTAACATTTCTTTCTAGGGCAGAAAGACAGAGTTTGCAATGATCTGCTCACACTTGTAGCTCTCTGAGCCTCCTGTTCAATGATTTAAAAAAAAAAAACATCCAAATCACCTGGTACTCTGCCATCAAGTTCAAATAATTCTTGCATTCCTGTGTTTATTCCATTGCATTTCATCAACAGCTGTAGGGGGTAGCTTGTCAACAACATTATGTTTCCTTTTCATTCCTCTCATTTCTCCTCTAGTGTCTTAATGAAGCGATAAGTACTGTGCACCCTGTGAAAGAGATTTCTGCAGAGGAATGTGACCGAAAGAAGATGCTCAAGTGGAACTTTACACCTGCTGTGGTTCTCTATCTCTCTGCCTCAGGATGCAAAAGTTCCTGGTAAGGGATGGGGCTAAGAGGGCTCACCTAGGCTAGAGAGGAGAGCTGAAAGCCACTGTTAGGTAGACTTTGATAAGGAGATATATTAATGGGACAAATGAGAAGTGTTGTTTTGGCCCTAGAATACCAGCCCCACCACCAGCAGCCTTTGAAGGAGGTGATGACTTGTGGGGAGTATGAATAGGAAGGGAAGGACTTTTGAAGTATGACTTAAACTGGAACCTGGAGCAGCCAGATTTGAAATATCTGGGAGCTGCTACCAACATGCTTCTTTCCCAAAATGAGGCAGAACCTGTCTCTGCTTGTAGAGGCTGAGAAGGTTGCAGCTTCAGACTGTCTGCTACGAGAGTAGGTGACGTGCTCTGCTTTGTTTTCTTTACTTACTACTGATACCCCAATTCCTGCAAAAGACACTCACTTCCATCCAGAGCTACATGAGGTGCCCTAGGATCACCGTGACCACTAGGTCCAGAAAAATCTAGGCTCTGCTCTGAGGCAACTGAACTCCAGACCTACTTGGCTGTAATAATTGCTGAACTTTATCTCCCCAAAATGTTTAATCTAATGAATTGTTCTGAGTTTCTGCAGTGAGTAGCAAGAGTGGGAGTGACAGCATTAGGGAGGACTTTCATATCAATACAAGAGATAGTACTTAGGGCTCTCAATAGCAATTTTCTTAAAGGCATTTCTTCCAGACCATGGCTTTATTAATCAGATAATACATGGACAGATATGTTGGAGTGCTCAACAGAGAGGCACAGGTGTTGCATGGAAGAAAAGTTCATTTCTAGTAGCTTTACTAGTTACAAGAGCAGCTGAATCATTTATCCCCTTACATATAACCACCATGGGGCTTTAGTGCAGCTGTAGGTGGGAGGGGGAAAAAGGTTGTAGCCAGCTGGTTAAGTTTAAATCCAAGTAAAATGGTGGATTTAAAATGTGTATACACTGTGTAGCCCAATTCTGTTGGTAATAAAACTTAATATTTACTTCAAATCTTCTACTCAATGTCCTTAACGTTCAGCACTATATTTCTTTGTGGTTTCCTGGCAGTTCAGCTTGACATTTAGAAGGACCTCAGTAGTAAACTGTCTCTTATTGCTAATTTCTAAGTGTCTGTTTACATCAAGCTGCCAGTGCCCTTCTGAACAATTAAATCCCACTCTAAGGGGAGCCTGTGAAGCAGCTCATGGTGATTCTGCAAAGCATTGAGGTGCTCAGCTCAAGTTCTCCAGTCTGACTAGTGTTACCCTCCATAGTAGTATTTTAAAGGCACATAGACATACAGTAGCTAAAAAAATCCACTTTATTTGGGATGGGAACAAGTAGAAGTCATCAGCAGAAATGTAGTTAATCATCAATGGGAACATAAGTGTCAACTAGAAGACAGAGTGATCAACAGGTTTCTGGACACTTCTCTTGTGTAAACGTTTTCTGCTTCTTGCAGCTGTTTCTCCTTTCTGTCTTTCACTTGACTTCAGAATATTTCAGCCCATCCCACAGCAGCCTCTTCAGATGTTAAACACATTTTACTAGAAGGATGTGAATGGTGCAAGCAGCAGAAGGTTGAAAGACTTGCTCAAGGTAAGAGAACAACCTAGGCAATGTGAGCACAAGACTACCAGAGTCAATCTTCTGCAGACTCTAGCTACTCACTCAAATTAATTCCCAGCAAGGCTTTATCCCCATTTAAACAAGTGCTTCCCAATGTGGCACTGTTTATATATGTGATGCCTCCCCAGCAATTAGACAAGAGAGATGGGAATGCTAGGGGCAGAATAGATACTGAGCTATTTGGGTCCAGCCCTACCAGAGTACTAAGATGAATTTACACACTGCAGCATAAGAAAGTCCTGCCTCTTGCTTGAGGCCTTGGCAGCAGTGCAATCCCAACAGCAGAGGCAGCACAGAAAACCCACAGAGAGAAGGAGCATCCCTCCTTGGACCAGCCCAGCTAAAAAGACAGATGCCCCTGTGCCTGTGGAAGCTGCACTGTCGGTCCCTGGCAAGCACCATACAGACCACCCTGGGCTGTTGCAAGGGACCAGTCTTCAGGGAAAATCCCTGGCACCCCCAGAAGGTGTTTCCTCTCCATCTTATGGAATGGACAAAAGCAGCTTTGTTTTAAAGGCCGAACCCCCCTCTATAATAAATTCCCATCCAGAAGACATGTTCCTTTTCCCAAGTGCCACATTTATAGCAAGCAACAGCACAACAGCAGACAGAGGCCATTAGAGGGCTATTATATTTAACTGCTGGGTAATCTCTGATTGCATACAGGAAATTATCAAATATCAAAAAATTTCCTACCAACAACTGTTAGAAGGAAATGTCATTGTCATGATGTCTAGATATTGCCATGCTGCACTAAATCAGATTGCAAATGCTGGTCATCACTGTGAAGTCTTATCGAAGTGGCTAAAACAGTAGCTTGCCTCTAAAGGGGCTTCAGCAGTAGTCAGTCTCCTGTTGTTCTCAGCACAGTGGTGCTGGAGCTGCATGTTGTCTGGGGACTGCCACCAGAAAGGCAGTCTGAAAAACTCAAGAGTGGAATGGGAGCTAGATGGCTTTAGAGGCAGAATTCGTACTTTGGCCTTGTCATGGGCATACAGAAGATAAAACAAAATGCCAAGGATTTGCCTCATTCTAGCTTTTGTGAAACAATAATCTCCTTTACAAGGAATCCTTGCAGAAGGGAACTACTACTGCCATCGCACTTCCAAGCAGGTTTCAACCCTCCCTCCTCATTGGCCTCAAAGCTTACCATGGTACACTTTGTACAGAGAAAAGGGCAGCCCATGAACAAGCACTGTTGAGGATGGATAAGATCCACTAAGGTGTTTCCGTGACCCGTTACTGCAGGAGTGATCCTGGGTTCCAGTTCCCCATCCTTAAGTCTTACAAAGGGTATTGAAAAAATGCGAAATGGCACTAGGACTACGCAAATGAGAATTGCTTCTGTAACAAGCATAGATAAAGACCACTGTTTAGAAGGTTTCATGTTTTTTTCACTGCTAACAGTGCAGACAACACCCTGTCTGTGTCCCCAGTGGTGCTGCCAGCAGAAGCAATGCCAGCAGTTGGTCCCCAGGGGTGGCACGCAAAGCACAATGTGGTGAGGACAGCTGTTGTGATGCCAGTGCCATGCCACATGGCTCAGCAGCAGCTGGTGGCTGGTGAGACCAGCCATCTGCACACAGCAAGGCAGCACCTGAAAATTTGCAGTAACTACCTGCAAGGAGGGATTCCTCTCCAGAGAATTGATCTTGTAGTCTGCTTCATAAGACCTTCCTGCATCAGCCAGAAAATGTGTTAAAACTGTCCAGACAGCTGTGAGAAATTAACAGGTACCAGAATCTGCCAAGTCTTTGCTTCTTACAGGATCAGCAATAACAACTGCTTCCCCACCCAAACTGAAGCATAAAAATGCTGAGCAGTAGCTGGTGCTGAGAAAGTACACCTACAAGCCAGCCAAGAGCCACACAGAGCCCTTTCACAGTGGCTGGAGATTCAACAGTAAGTATGGATCTATTTTCTGCTAATTAATTTTTCAGCCACCATAATGATGCAAAACTGCACCTCAGTGCAGACTAAAAGTCATATTGGATTGGTTTCGTGCATGCTATGTCTTTCTATAAAGTATAACACTTAAGCACTACCCTGTTGTGCCCAGGGGACTATGTAAACATGGACTAGAAGAAGCCAAAGGAGAACAGTGGTACCTGCTGCAGGAGCTGCTAACTCCATTCCAGCTTGGAGAAGTGGCTGTGGAGTGCACTTGTATTTAAGCAAGATGTGACTTTACAAACGACTAAATGGACAATGTTCCTGTAAGGTACCACCGTTCTTTCCTCACATTTTCAATTTATGTACTTTACTGCCCTGTAATGTCATTCCTGAATAGACGGATTGATAAATGAAATTCTGCAGTATTTTGACGGCTCCATTTGGTAACTGACAGTATTATCTTATTCCTCACCTGGAAACTGGACTGCAAAATGCACCTATGCATAGATTATTCATACAGTACTTAATTGTTTAAAGAAAAGCCATGCAAGACTGAAATTAAAAATATGGAAGGTTGTGTGATGTATGTCAGTCGTTTACAGATTCCATCCCACAATCGCTTAACTGTACAACAGGAATGCACTGAAGATCTAGGTAGAGACTTCAGTGTGGAAACAGCTGAGAAGAAGGTAGTTTATCCACCCCTTGTTTTCCTCTCCACTACCTGAACCACTAGCATCAAACGAACCAAATAAAGTATGCAGTTCCCCAATTCCTCATTTCGCTCTTAGCACATTTTTTCCTTGTGTTCTGTAAACTGGCAGAGCAAACAGTAGCTTCATTGCTGAGTTTTTACTACTTGGCACAGACTGCATACATGCCATGACTCATCTTCAGCAGAGGAGGCTGAAGAATGATGAAAACCTATGCACTGCCTCTGCTGGTAATGGACAGGGTATTGCAGATATCAGTACACCAGCAGAATAAATAATATTTAAAAAAATAAACCGATGCACTCACAAAAGTGAAGTGTATTCACAGTCTGAAGGGAAGAGATGAACTACCCAAGCAGGATGAAAATCAGCCCATAAAAGTGAGCCCGCACCTCTGAGACGTTGGGCAGTACTAGCAAACTCTTCCACTTGGGAGACTTCAGTATTCAAAATATTTCCACTATGCCTGAATGGAAAGAAAAAAAAACTGTCAAGCTCTAAACTCTTCAAACTTCTATGTTATCAGCCATGCTCTTAAAGGCAGAAAAAGGGGAACAAGGTCTTTCCCACCAAATATGCCCTGGCTGTGCACTGTGAGCACAGGTAAGCAATTCATTTATTTATTTTTAAATGTTGAGCATCTTTATTAGAGAGAAAATTCTCTCTCCTAGAGAAGTGGTTGCCATTTGCATCATGAAGTATGAGATTTGGAGGACAAAAGCACTCTCGGTGAGTCCTTGCTCTGGTGAGTTCTGAAAAGGTGTCAGGAAGCAAGTCCCTAAATAACCACAACTATGTTCTGGGTGTTTGCTGAATGGTAATGAAATTACTGTTCTCTTCCGAAGAATAATTCATCTGGTTCAATAATACTCATCTGTTTGCTGCTGCTTATGTAAGACCCCAGAATGTTTCCTTTCAGATACAGAAGATATGTTCTGTTTCAGTCTGTGCCAAAACAAGCATGAGGAACAGCTGTGTGCAGCTTTTCCTAATATCCCAGCAATGGCTGGCTTTTCTTTTAAAACTCCAGACAGAGCCTTTGCAGCGTTGTACACTTTGGTAACAAACATGCAGCTCAGTGTGGCTCAGGAAGGCTACTCTGACAGCACTCAAGCATTCACTGGAGTAGGCTGGGTCCCTCTAGAGCAGACTGGTATTATCCTTTCCCCTTTACATTTTGCCCATCATAAGTAAATACCATACAATGGTCCTGAAACATAAATACACTTTTATACTATGTTCACACATAGACACACCTCAAGCAGCATTTCACATCCTACTAGAGTTGTATTTAATGTCTTGAGGCTGGTAGCTTTTGTGGCATTTTCTGTGCCAGGGCTTAGGGTCACACGGATTAATTTAGGGTGCAAAGGCTACTGAAAGGATGCTGGAATGGTGGACTTTTGAAGTCTTGTCCGTAGTGTCTAGAGAGCTATTCTGGACTGCATACTCTAGAAATGCAGTAGAGCTGCCTCCAAGTTGGAGGTTTTCTCCAAGAGAAAGATCAGGACTGCAGAAACAGACACTAGTTGAAGTTGCCCAAGAAGACAGGACCTTAATGCGGCAGGGGCAAGTGAACCTCACGAACAAATCAATATGATTTCAGATGAAGTCCTTTATTAAGGGTTAACTCACTGTTTATATAGACCAAGCAGGCCAAAACATGAGGTAAACATTGATTGGTCACTTCTGCCCTTGCAACCAGCCTTCTTTGGTAACCGCCCATCCNCATCCTGCCACTATCAGCCATAGGGTAAAGGTACATAGGCACCTGCCTGGAAGCCAAATAGAGGCCAAAGGACTGGTGAAGTGAAGCAGCCTGTTCTCTGCTTGGATTGTAATTTGAAAGGAAATGCCTCTATTCTTCCTTAACCTTTAGTCTTTGCTTTGCTTGTTTTTCCACTAGTGACAAAGAGTAAAATAGGAATAAACTGGGGAACTAATCATGGCAATGATCATCATTGACCTTTAGTACCAGACAGGGACATGACTCTCCTTCTCGTGCTTCCTGAATAGACCATTAAAGGCTTCATCTCTGCCAGTGTTCCTGCTTCTTCAGACTCTTTAGTAGTGTCCTTTCTATCCTGCTGGCATCCCAAGGGAGGTTACTTGAACCACACTCCAGTTAGAGGATATCTATTAAGCACCAAGCTATGCCCAATACTAAGGTTCCTGCTCCCCTGCCCTCCTCAGGGCTATCACACATGACCCTAAGCTGCAGTCCCTCCAGCTGCACCTAATTCACCCTTTCTCATGCAGCCCAGATTGCCATTAACCTGCTCTCCACTTGCTGCTTTGAATCATCACCAGGTAGTTCAGTGTATCATACTGGAATCCACAGCATGCTAAAGATAAAGAGGGAGAGAATGGTCTTTTTTGTTGTTGTTGCTGCTGTTGTTATAATAAAGCAGCAGCTTCTCTCTTCACCAGTAAGACTCACTCATATAAAGTACATCAGCTCAGAGCTGATAATGCTCAAATCAGGTTCCCTGCTCCTTAAAAGATTATCAGTACTCTGAATGCCTCTTCATTTCTTGAAGGTTCAACTGAGGAATTGCATTGATTCAAAAATTAGGTTCCCCAGGGGTCAATACTGGACCCAGTCTTGTTCAACATACTCATCAATGACCTGAATGAGAGGACAGAGTGTACACTCAGCAAGTTTGCTGATGATATATAACTGGGAGGAGTGTCCAACCCCTAACATTCTGTGATTCAAAAGTAACTTTAAATTAACTCCATTTATTACTTTCTTCTAAGCCCAGCTGTAAAAATTCTTCTTTTTTCCATGCAGGTAGTGTCTCTCTCAACCAGCTGGCAGGCAATCAAATGGGAGGGCACAACTCCATCATATCTGGGGATTTCATTGCAAGAAAGGGGAAACTTGCTTAAAAAATAAACCCAGGAGACTTGGTTTGACACTGATGATCCACAAAGTGTTCTCTTCCCCACCACATTTTTACACAGATGGATTCCTATATCTCTAGATTCCCCATGTTCCTGTATCACACTTGGTGTAAGAGGGCCCTGGTTAAAGAGAAGCTTCCAGCAAAATGCATCTTATTTAATCCTAAGCCACTCTTCCCTCTTACACATTAACATTTGTACAAAGCAAGTCTCTCAGTCCTGGGTTGCTTTCAAAAGCAGGACATGTCTTTCTACTACCTTACTGGTTACCCACTCTAGTATGGTTTGTTTGTTTCCTAGATTATACCATCCCTAGATTATACCAACTATTATTTGCCAGCTCTGGAGTCACCAGAAGCGGCAGCAATACCAAAATAAATGAGCTGAGAGTAGCACTGTATGACTGCCCATCTCACAGAGAGCAAATTAACTCTGAGTTGGGACAACCCAGGTCTTGACACCATGAGAGTGGTACTTCCTGTTTGAGATAGTTCTTCAGTAGATGAGTCTAAGTACTTTGACATAGCAGAATAGTTGCTTTTTGGCTTCAATGAATCTTTTGTAGCTATGTTTTTACTAATAAACCAACAAACAAATAATGCGTCTCCATCAGAAGAATACCTTCTAGGCTTGAATCTTTCACCTGAACTCACATCCTCCTGTTTTGGAGGATGACTGCTTTGAGGATGAAAACCCAATAGTTCCCTGTGTTTTGAAATGAAGTATGTGTGCATTCTGAGAAAAGGGATTTTTCTCCTCTTTTTTCCGTTTTATATATATAATATACGTCTACATATATAGATATCTCTTTATGCAAAGATATGTACATCCTGCTCACTACAATAGGACACAGCAACTAGAAATGTTCATTTTTAATGTAGCTAATTTCCCTGTTATGCTCACAGAGAGTTAACAATAGATTCTGGAGACATACCAGAATTTTGCGCTTCAGAAAGATAAGGTAAATCATATCCTTCTCATGTCATGGTTTCACAGAGGAAAAATTTGCATGATTGCACATTCTTTCTTAAAACCATGCACAGAAAAAAACAACAGTGGTGTGAGGTGTCCTATTTAGTATATTCTTACGACTGTCATTCCTGAAATCTCAGGTTTCCTTCTTGCTTTCATCTAATTATAAATACTATGAGTTGTCTTCCTTGCTGTTGTCATGTAATGGAGTGGAAAGGGGGCATCATGTCATTAATCAAGCAATAGGACAGGACTGGAGAGGAGTCACTACTTTCTTTTACAAATCAGATTTCAATATGAGTTTACAAAAAAAAAAATTACCAAAGCAATAGCTCCAATAACTCTACAAAAATCGAACTATGTTATTTAGGCTTAGTATGGCATTAATGTATGGGAAATTAATTCTGTTAAGTCACAAGATTCAGAAAGGACCCCTTTGCTTTCTAGCTCTCAGTTGAGCTTAGGTGCAGTTGAGTCTTAGTCTCAGACTTAGATTAAGGTTTATTACTAATAAGGTGGGTTAGTTTACAACATAGGCTAAGATCAAGCAAAATGGTATCAATCCAGGTTCCAGTACAGTTACCGGAAGTGGAATATCAAGCGTAAAACAAAGCGTCCAGTACAGGGGCTCCCAGAAACTTGTGGCTAAAGCACCCCTTTTAATGAGCTTTTTTACTTACCAACTTTGCAAATGTAGGTGGTCAAAGTGAGACAGATAATAAAGGAACATACAATTTCACTTTGGGACCTCAAATCACAAAGACCCTTGTAGTTTGGAGACATCCATCAGTTGAGGTCTGGTGTGCTGGGGCACCAAAGAAGCCTTAAATGCCTGGGCAATAAGGATTAATTGCCCCACCTCATGGAGCCCTCTTCCTCATGATGGTTTTGCATAAAACAAGCTTTGTTTCAATTCCCTGTTTCAGGC
>WAAB01000698.1:9422-66641 GCA_013389865.1 Piaya cayana
GCAGATTTAGACTAGACATAAGGAGGAATTTCTTGCTGATGATGGTGGAGAGACACTGGCCCAGGTTGCCCAGGGAAGTTGTGGCTGCCCCATGCCTGGAGGTGTTCAAAGCCAGGTTGGATGGAGTCTATGAGCAACCTGACCTAGTGGGAGGTGTCCCTGCCCATGGCAAGGGGTGGAACTAGATGATCTTTAAGGTCCCTTCCAACCCAAACCATTCTATAGCAAAAAAATCAGTTTTGTGGCCAAAACCAGATGTGTGCCAGAGCCATCAGGATTGCTGTTCTACAGCAAGATCAAAAGGCATGGTTAATCCCTCTCACTTCTAAGTTTCCCAGCTCCCTCCTGCCCCACCACTCACTAATTTAGTGTTTGATTGGTAGGCAAGAGCTGCCCAAGTGCCCTCAGGCTCCTCCTTTGCCTCCTTGTGTTTATTGTCTTTTCACTCACATAACCAGCTTTAAACTCCAAGTTTCTATGTTACCGTGCAGGGAAGGTGAATGAGAGAGATCCTAAATTTTCTAAATGAACATTTTTACTATTTAATTCCAGCAGCCCCGCAGTGATCCTGTAAACTGTTGCAGTGACATGGGAACAGTTTCACTTGGGGGAATGGCAAAGGAAGCCATCTGCAAAGAATGGGGCTCTAGAGGACTCCAGTACCTGACAGATAATTAAAATAATTTCAAATATTTATGTCTTTCTCTACATCACAACAGTTTTTCAGCCATTGAGCTCATAGAAATGAAAGATTAACTTTAAATTTGGCCTAAACTTCAGATTTCTTCTATTTAAAGCAGTCTGATCCAAAGAAATGCAAGGGCATTTCAGTGCAACTTATTCCACGGTAACCAATCTATTTTTCACTCTTCCTCGCCTTCCCAATTTTGGTGTATATCTGCACGTGACAGTAAAAGCCAGGCAATCACAGGACTGGGCGAGAGCAGAGCAGTGCAGGTTACAGAACAGGCAGTCAGTAACGAGTGCACACTCCTTGTGGCTTCTGGCTACCCACTCTGTTTGAAATTATCCATTAATTATTTTTATTTTCACCATTTCCATCCTTTCAATAACTGTGTGAGCCTCCCAGGAGAGGAAAATACATGTTCCTCTTCCACCTACAGACCAGTCACTGATGATTTTGGTTTATTTTTATCAATTTAAGACCTAAAAACCCGCAGGATGTAATATCAATACATCTGTTTGGTGACATTTCCTTGCTTCTGGTCATGCTTTATGACCTTTCTGTCAGCTGGATTGTGGCAAGGTTGGAGTTCAGGCAGTGGCTGAGGGGGTTTGTGCAGGCAGCAGCTCCAGGAGCAGGGGCTTTTGGCAGGGAGACAGCCACAGCAGGCAGCTGCTCGGACCACATCTGGGTTCTTTAGCAAGAGTGTGGGATTAGGAAACTTCCTCTGAGTAACCAGGTGGATGCAACACATACACAGTGTCAGAATTGGAGGACATCTTTTTTTTTCCCCTTTTCTCCTCCCCCCACCATCAGCCAACATCAGTTCTACAGCTGAAGTTTACAAACTCAGAGGAAAATGAGAGAGTTTGCAAAATGAAGCTAGATGGGGTTTCCACTCATTTACAGCAATATTTTCACCATGAGAATTAAGTACATATATAAACACTCTTAGAATTAGCTCCCAAACACCAGATGGAAAGATAATTGAAGTCAGTGTAGAAAGCTGCGTTCCATGTCACTGATGTATCTTTGATTCAGGTACCTTCCATTTGCATTTTTGATCCCAGCTATGCTCTCTCCAGGCTTTAGCACATTCCATGATGATGAATCCTAAGCAGTGAAAGACACTGCTTAAATTTTGTTTCAAGCATTCCATTTGCAGGGGGAGCAGTAAGGAGGAATTCTCTTTTTTTGCCTACAAAGGGAGTAGAATCTTCTGGGAAGAGTAAGTGAAAAACAAATATACCGCTTCCCCATGCCACTCAGAGTAGCTTTCCAGAACAGAACCATGCTTCAACTTGAAAGCAAAATATATTCTGCCAAGTATACACATTAAATAATGTGATTTTAATTAGAGCTCATGAGATTTTGTTTACCACGTCTAGCTAGTGCAGAAAGTGCCTGAGAGACAAGAGCCTGGCTTGATGGCTCAAAGGCTCAGGATGGATTGCCACTGATTTTCATGAGCTAGAAATGTTCCCTTTAAAAGGAATATAATTTAAAAATTTAAGGTGTGCTTTTTAATTCCTTTGGTATCAAAAAGGCTTCTTACTTGAAGGGTTTTTAGACCCAAAAGTCTCAAACAGTCATACCGGAGCCACTGCTAGCTGAGTTTGGTGACAGGTACTGCAGCAGCAATTAAAATGTTGAAGTTTTGAGTAGCTAAGAGTAAAGCCTGTCAGCCTTTTGTGTTCAGAAGATCACTGAAGTGAACGTGAAGCCAGTGTGTAAGTAAGAACCTGACATAGAGTTAATAGAGTTTGACAGCGAGCGTCAAATAATTCCCACGGAGCTCAAAACACTCAGTTCTGATTATTTATGAAAAATATGGCAGTGCCTTGTCAAAGCCAGACAGCGAAAGAGGCTTTCATAATTTAAGCTTATCCATGTAATAAATACTGAGCAACTTTTAGTCTGGACTATCTAACTGAGATCAGGAGGCCAACATGAGCTCAGCAGTAGATAAAATGAGTTGAAGAGAAAGTCTCTGATGACAGAGCTGACCTTTAGAGCTCTAAGGACACTCAAAAAGATAACATCAGCTTTCAGAAACTGTTTGAATTCAAACGAATTGCTGAGACACCAAACTGAGAATTGGAGCTAGCATTTCTCCCTCTCACAAAACCAGGCAGTTTGGAGCTGCTGTTACTGGAAAGGGAGCATCCCTTCCATAAAGCTACAAAGCAATATCCACACTTGGGGAGTGGGAGGAGTGAAATATCACAAGGAAAACAGAAAAAGCTATAATTTAAAGGCCTTGCACTTTTACACAGGCTGCACCTTATTCTCGGCCACCTTCAAATCATGATAGTGTAATAGATGAAGAAGGTGGAAACCAGCAAAGCTCTTTCCTCTTCTATAGTCTTGCTCCAGTCAACCACTCCTGGGCTCCATCACAATCAGTGGCTGCTTTCCCCTATCTGCAGGGTTTCTCATATTTAGTTTTCTTCTGCCAGTATGTGAGCATTTCTTTTCTTGTTCTTAGTCCAGTAGCTGGGCAAAAGCTCAGAGTCATAGAATCTTTAACATTGGGGGAAAAAAAAAAAAAAAATCTATCAAGCCCAAACCTCAGCCCACCACCACCACACCTACTAAACCATGACCCCAAGTGAGAAAGTAGTGGTGTATGCCACGATACAAGATAAAAATAAAAAATAGCACATGCAAGAACAAGTGGGAGTCTCTGTTACAAAAAAAGTTGATGGAACTGTGAAATTTTACTCTTCATAACTTATTCAGGGCCGCACTCTTTCTATTATTATTATTATGTATTTGGTGTAAATAAATATAAACTAGTATATAGCAAAATGGAGGCACTATCTATTGCAAGGTTTATGGTGCATCTCTTCAAGAGGTTTTGCATTTTTTCAGGTAGTCTTGCAGGACCCCAGTGCTGGCCTCACTTCAGGAGTCAATGTCCTGGCTGTATCTCAAGCTACAACAGTTTGAATGTGCAGGACAGTGATTCCTACCAATACATTCAAAAAGCTTAATTGCTTGGAAACAAAACCATATTCAGCTTGGAACTACTCTTTTTTATAAGAATAAAAGACCAAGTTTTTGGCTCTTTGGAGGAGAGACAGAATAAAAAAATACTATCTTATAAACACCTTAAAAACTGGACATCAAGCTTTTTTGCTATAATACCGCCATATGTTGATATATATCAGTGTTTCAATTTGCTCCACTTGCTGATTGTCCTCTTCCTGTAAGCTACATAGAACAAACTGTCTCAGAAACTGTTTCGTATGTGGGTACACAAAAGACTTAAACATATTTATATCTTTGGCTGTCAGTCATCTGTCCTAGTAAAGCAGTGACAGGAATTTCTAAACAAACAGGTATCTTGTATTTAAAAATAAACCTAAACTGTACTAGCTGCCTTCAAAAATTAACAATTACACGTTTTAACAGTGAAATATGCCACATGGTCATTTTCAGTTCTGAAAGTAGAATCATAGAATGGTTTGGGTTGTAAAGGACCTGAAAGTCCATCTAGTTCCACACCCTGCCATGGGCAGGGACACCTGCCCCTGGATCAGGGGCTCCAAGCCCCATCTAACCTGGTCTTGAACACCTCCAGAGATGGGGCAACCACAACTGCTCTGGGCAACCTGGGCCAGGGCCTCCCCACTTTCATCATGAGTAAATTCCTCCTTATGTCAAGTCTAAATCTTCCCCTCCTCCATTTAAAACCATTCCCCCTCATCCTATCACTCCATGCCTCTTAAAGTCCCTTCTCAGCTTTCCTATACCCTCCTTCAGGTACTGGAAGGTCTCTATAAGGCCTCCTTGGAGCCTTCTTTTCTCCAGGCTGAACAAACCAAACTCTCTCAGCCTGTCCTCATATGGGAGATGTTCCAGCCCTCAGATCATCTTTGTAGCCTCCTCTGGACCTGCTCCAACAGTTCCATCTCCTTCTTATGTTGAGGATTCCAGAACTGGACACAAATTAGAGAATAAAGACATCTACATGCAATGCGAAAGCCAGACTCGGTAGCCTGGTAAACACTGATGCTTTAGGTATATTTTCTGGTTTTCTAACAAAGAAATATTGATGCTTGAAATGCAAAGCTGTCCTCAAATAGCTGAGCACCGTGCTCTATAGCTGTTATTCTGCTTAAGGAACAGCTTTGCTGTTGGATGCCAGGGTCATTTCTTGCCCATGTATGCTGGGTCCACGCTCAAAAGAGGTGCAGCTCTTGGATGCTCCTGGCCAGTCCTCTGTCCTCATTTCCTTTTTCCTCAGATTGCTGGCGATAGCTGTTTAGAACCACTTGTGCAGGCAGTGGGAGAGTAGGAGAAATGAAGATCAACACATGTTAGCATGGCTGCTGGCAGTTGATTTGTCATCATTAGCAATTAGAACAGTATTCAAATATGACTATTTAAAATACAGCAACTGATGGAGCCCTGATCTCAGTCCTCAGGGTGATTCTCAGTTTAAACAAAGCCTCACAGTATCTATCCATCAAATCCTTGCCCTGAAGAAAGTTTTCTCTCTACGTATTGAGGGTAGAATATGCCAGTGAATAAAGCAGAGTAACCTGGAGATGGAACTAATTGAAGATTAAGGAGCTGCTACGTAGTCTTCTTGCTGTACTGACTTCAGAGAAACAGGCTGAGGACCAATTCCTGGTGTGACACCATCCCTGCATGTTTTAATTGAGTGGTATTTCCATAATCACCCATGCAATTCCTGTAAAGCATGCAGCAGAAGAAAGCAGCTCAAAATGATCTTGGAAGCAAGCCATTACTCTAATCCTCCAGCTGAATCCTAAACTCTTGATGCCACCATGCAAATTGTCAAAGTCACCCCTGAATCCGGGATGGAGGAGCAGCAGGCTATCGATTCTCCTTCCAAGTCCACTGCAGCTGTGAATTTACTGCTGAAAGCTTCTCCCCCCTCCTGGGTTCATTAGCATGCTGCTCTGGTTCAAATGTCAGCAGCAGAACATGTGGTTTATGATGGGTTTAGAGAGAAATTCAAGGAGTGAACTAAAATGAGCCATCACTAGTGGCATGTGGATCGCTCCAAGTGTCACAAACATTCATTTTAGCAGTTCACTGCTCCACTAAATGTCTCCCCCCAAGCTTTAATGACACAGGGGTAACAGTAACATAATTATCCAGGATATTTTGCTGCAACTGCTTCATTTTAATCTCTTCTTGTATCATATTGCTTGGGGTTTGGGAGCAGCTTCCCACTCTTTGTTTTGGGGCTATAGAATGCTTTCTTTAGTAATGAAGGTCATAGCACCTCAGCAGGATAACCAAAGCTGCCCAAAATTGTTTCTGAATGAGGAATTCTCACATTTCATGCACATTAATCTCATTGGCAGTCTTACTGCTGACACCCCACCCCTCTGGAGCAGGTATGGCCTGTGGCAGCCTAAAAAAAACCACTGGTGGACTGATATTGAGCCTTGAACAACTTTGGAGTCAGCCACACAAGAGACACATAAGCCAAAAAGATCACCAAAATAATAACTCTGCAGAATCACAGATCGGCTTGGGTTGGAAGGAACTATGAAGGACATTGAGTTTAGTCCTCCTGCAGGAGCAGGGACACCTCCCACTAATTCAGGTGACTGCAAGCCCCATCCAACCTTGCCTTGAACACCTCCAGGGATGGGGCAGCCACCAGTGCTCTGGGCAACCTGGGCCAGGGCCTCCCCACCCTCACAGTAAAACATTTCTGCCTAAGATCTCATCTCGCTCTCCCTTCTTTCAGTTGAAAACCATTCGCCCTCCTCCTGTCCCTGCGCTCCCTAGTCAAAAGTCCCTCCCCAGCTTTCCCAGACCCCATTTCAGCACTGAAAGCTGCTTTAAGGTCTCCTCAGAGCCTTCTCTTCTCCAGGCTGAAGAACCCCAGCTCTCTCAGCCTGGCCTCATAGAGGAGGTGCTCTGGTCCAGAACTGGATGCAGGACTCCTGCTAAGGTCTCACAGGAGCAGAGCAGAGGGACAGGATTTCCTTCCTAGCTGTGGTGGTCCCACTGCTTTGGATGCAGCCCAGGATACAATTGGCTTTTAGTGCTACAAGTGCACATTGAACATGAGCCTCAAAACACTTAGACTTCCTGTAACAAAGTTGTGATCTCGAGTACTAGCATGTCAAAATCCACAAAAAAACATTAAAATTTCCAAAACAAACAAGCATTGAGTCAGGGTGAACATAGGGAAAATAAGGCAAGGAGAAAAAAATTACCTGTTCAAAGCCTTCTGCACACGAAATCATCATCAGATCTATGAACACACTGGACACGCTGTCAGCACACAGCAAGGTGTGGTTGCTCCCTAAATGATAGGTACATCCTCAAGTCAGAAGTTGGAGAACAGTGGCCAGGTCCAACCAAAAACCCCATCAAAATACAATACCAGAGCATTGAGGCAGGTCCCAGTTCCAGCTAGGAAGTCAATCCATAGATCAAGGTAACATCCAGTGATTGCCAAGTATGTCCACGGTGACAAAAAGGGCAGAGACTCAGCCTATGAGTTGAACCAGAGATCAAGTAGCTTCATAACTACCACCCCCATCACCATTCAAGCAGGCAGCAAGAGCCTCAAACTGAGATTAAATAGAGACCCTGAGCCCAGGGTTGGGGATGGAGGCCTCAAGTTAGGCTGTTTCAGGCTATTAAGGCTTGTTAGTGCCCTCAGGACCCACACGTGTGCTTTCCAACCAGCTGTGTCTGCTTCTTTCTTGGAGAAGAGGGCTCACACGCAGAGCTGTCTGATTTAGTGTAGATGAGGAGCAGAGCAGCTGCGTTACACCAACTCCTGAGCTGTGTATTGCCAGTCCCTCAGATGTTCAAGGCTTTAAATTGGAAGGGGGAAGATTTACATTAAACATTAAGAGGAAATTCTTCACGATGAGGATTGGGAGGCCCTGGCCCAGGTTGCCCAGAGCACTGGTGGCTGCCCCATCCCTGGAGGTGTTCAAGGCAAGGTTGGATGTGCTTCAGGCAGCCTGGTCTAGTTGAAGGTGTCCTTGGCCATGGAAGAGGGTAGAACTGGATGATCTTTAAGGTCCCTTCCAACCCAGACTGTTCTATAATAGTTCCTGTTACAGGGAACTAACTTCCTTAGTGGAGCAGATTCCTAAATATGACTGGATTTGTCCTGTCTGCTGTCCTTGTCTGGAAGTTCCAAGGTGTTGTTTGAAGGAGGAATTGTGGTTCCTATGTAATCAGCATGGCTGAACTTCTTTCCAGAGCATTTCATTTATAAAGCAACTTGATGGCAGTATAGAATTACCTTATTCTTCCTTGTATACAAAGGCTGGATTTAAAAAGCTTTGCCTGTCAGTCCTGTCACTGCCACTGTGTATGGATGAGTTTTGCGATTCAGCTGTACTGAAGAGAAAATCTGCTGCAGTGCTGACTGGTAATGGCAGACACTGTGCTCTACTCATCAGCATAAATGTATTTGTAAACAGGTTGAGGATTTAATTCTAATTCTTTGGTTGTATTTTAATGAAGTATTTTGAATGTGAACCAATTTTAATGTGTGTTGAGTTTGCTGTGTTAATTAGACCACTTCCATTCATTCCATGTAAATGTTTTGGGTGTAATTTTACACTGTCTGCAAGAACACATTGCAACTGCTACATCTTAAGATAATAGAAATGTCACAATTTCATGTTCTACATCAGATATAAATGGACCTGTCATGCAATATTCCATTTCTGACAAGAAACCAATAAACCAAGAGGAAAAAGAAGGAAAAAACACACCAAAAACCCAACTAAAAGAAGCAGTGATTGATGGGCACATAACTGAGCTAGGATTTCCACGGACAATGTTAGGTACACAATATGCAAAGGACAGAGGTTCCAAGAACAATGATTTTATGATTAGATGTGAATTGTAATCAGGGCTGGAATAGTTTTAGGAATTATATGCTGCTAAGCATGGACCCCAAAAGGGATTCTGCCCCTGTACTGGGCATTGGTGAGGCCACACCTTGAATCCTGGGTTCAGTTTTGGGTCCATCACTACAAGAAGGACCTTGAGGGTTTGGAGCACGTCCAGAGAAGGGAACAAAGCTGGGGAAGGGGCTGGAGAACAAGGATTACAAGAGTGGCTGAGAGGCTTGGGGTTGTATAGCCTGGAGGAAAGGAGGCTGAGTGGAGACCTCATTGCTCTTGGCAGCTCCTGAAAGGTCATTGTGGTGAGGTGGGTGCTGGGTTCTTCACCCAAGTGACAGGTCATGGGGCAAAAGGAAATGGCCACAAGCTCCGCCAGGGGAGGGTCAGATTAGACATCAGGAAAAAATTCTGCACTGAAAGGGCTCTCAGGCACTGGCAGAGGCTGCCCAGGGAGGTAGTGGAGTCCCCATCCCTGGAGGGGTTTAAAAGATGGGCAGATGAGATGCTCAGGGATCTGGCATAGTAGTAGACAGGGACAGTTGGACTCAATGATCTCCAAGGTCTTTTCCAACCAGGCAATTATATGACTCTGGAAATGAAGAAAAAGGATAACTGGTCTCACTTTAAACAGGGTTTTGTTTTTCTTGGCATCTTATTTTGTGGCAGCTGTCCTGCCTACACATTATAATTTACTATTTTTTTTAAATTGACAAGTGAAATATCTTATTAAAACAAACCCCTACCTGTGCTGCTGACAATATTCCATGTTATTAAAGCTGAAAAAAAGGATTTCCTTAAATCTCATTTACTCCTCAGTAATTTACCACTTGCACATTAGATGTCTCAGGCAATAAAAATATCTGTAGTCACTTTGCTCTCCAGGATGTTGTGCTTTAACAGGGTTTTGAAACATGTGAAGTCCCAAGAGAGATTTGTAGGCAAACGTTTCATTCAATTCATTTCAACAATGTGAAAACGCTAGGGACAATGGTGTTAAACTAAGAGGGGGAAACTGAAATGAGACCTTGGGAAGAAATATTTTGCTGTGAGGGTGGGAAGGCTCTGGCTCAGGTCACCCAAAGCAGTGGTGGCTGCCCCATCCCTAGAGGTGTTCAAGGCCAGGTTGGATGGGGCTTGGAGCCCCTGATCCAGTGGGAGGTGCCCCTGCCCATGGCAGGGGTGGAACTGGATAGGTTTTGAGGTCCCTACCAACTCAAACCATTCTGTAATTCTATGATCTTCCAAAGTTCTCCTCTGGGCTCTGGCCTATATATCATTGCTGTTGGGGTCATTGAATTTACGCATGCTTTGAACAGCTTTTGTCCTTCCTACCACCTTTCAGAGTGGCCAAGCACGATCTTTACAATGCTGTTAGCCTATAGATTATTTTAACTTTTGCTTCGTTGAGTCCTAATTGCTTTACCCTCAGAGCTTCCAGTGCAATATCTGATATGATTAGCTGTGCCATTAATTATCTTGTACTTTAACTATGAACCTCCTGCTGAAAACCAAGGAAAGGTCAGTGCACATCTAGAGAAAATGGTACCTAACAAGGTCCATTTATCAGCAAATGAGACACAACACGAGTTCAGCACATGCGTGCGGTCTACAGGGTTTTTACCAGTGTGCTAACAGTAGCGGTTATCTCCTTACAGATGTGTGTTTGTAGTCAACAGGATACGGTCTGGCTAAACCCTGCCAGAGACTTCAGTGGGCAAAAATCCTTCAAACATCCTAAAAGGTTCGTTAGATTAAAGAATGGAAGATATTTTTAGAATCATAGAATTGCTTGGTTGGAAAAAACCTTTGAGATCATCAGGTCCAACTGTACTTGTCCACTACTAAACCAGATCTCTGAGCACCTCATCTGCCTGGCTTTTAAACAGCTCCAGGGATGGGGACTTCACCACTTGCCTGGGCAGCCTCTGCCAGTGCTTCACCACTCTTGCAGTGAGGAATTTTTTTCCTAATATTCAATCTAAACTTCCCCTGGTGCTTCTCGAGACCGTTTGCTTTCATCCTGTCACTTGTCACTTAGTTGAGGAGACCGGCACCCACCTCACTACATCCTCCTTTCTGGGAGCTGTAGACAGTGATGAGGTCTCCGCTTAGCTTCCTTTTCTCCAGGTTATTTGGTGAGTAGTCTGGTCAGCATGGATACTGTTCAAGTGACACCTAATGAGCTGTTGGTACAGATCTTAATTCCATTACCTAGAATAATAAAAAACCCGCAGTCCACTCAGAACATTCACAGTTATCACAAAGTATTCTCTTACTCTCCATTTGTCTCTTGAATGTTTCATAGCACAGACAGTAAAAAAGAAAGACTTCTGGATGTGTATTTTATCATAGAATCATTAAGGTTGGAAAAGATCTCTAAACTCATCCAGTCCAACTGTAAGCCCAACCCCACCATGCCTGCTAAACATGTCCCAAGGTGTCCCATCTACATGTTCTTTGAACCCCTCCCAGGATGAAGGCTCTGATTGTATGATTCTATGATTCGGTGATGCCAGAACATAACCTTGTGCTGCTTGAGATTTAAAAGATAATGTTATGCATTTGGTATCAGCAAGAAACACAACTGGTAAGGAATCACAGCTGTCTACATCCACAACTATGGCTGCTGATATCCAGCAACAGTTTTTTATCTCTGAAGAGCATCAGTACACCAAACAGTAGCAATTTAAGCCAGAAGGCAATATTTCAGCCTTTACGATCACTAGCTAATAACACTTCAACCTCCACACAACTTCCTTCTTTCTCCTTAGAAGCTCCAAGTCCCTCTTGCAGCCCAGGTGACCACAGGCTCTCTTCACATGTGCCTCTTATTTTTATAATCAGCCTTGCTTTTTGTCTGTTTGCTCGGGCAAAGTTTTCACCCTGAAATATGACCTTTCCATACTTGCTGTGCTTTAAAGTGCTGCTGTATTTTCCTGCTCACCCCACTCCTTCCCCTGTGGTGACACTTGTCAGACTGACCCCTGCCACTGTACTACGTACAGCACATTCTGCTATGGAGTCAAGAAGACTGCATCTGTGAAAGGAAAGGGCTGTTTCAGAGAGCCATTTGCAGAGGTGGTGGGCGTTCAACCCAGACACAGAGCCACAAGCAGGCAGCCAGTCTTATTCTCCCCTCCCACCCCTCTCATCCTGCCACTGGGCACCTCAGTCCCTGCACCTCACTCCTACCAGGGTAAGAGGAGAGGAAAGGAGATGAGGCGAACCTCTCACTCCAAGATGCTTCCGTGAGCTGTTCCACCAAGCAAGGGAGGGAGCTATGTGGGATTTATGATCCTTCTATAAATATTTTCCAGGACTTATCTGATCTCACACTCTGAGCTAACATTTCTTACAGTTACATGGAAAATCCAAATTGTTGCTCAGTTTCATCCATGTTCTAAAAACACCACCACAATGAAGTGAGTCCAGAAGAATCAAGAGAGCATCCTGGAAGAGTTTAACACACAGAAATGTAGGTCAACCACACCAGTGTTGCAGAATTCTACTGTAGCCTTCATATTTTTTCATAGGTGGTTTACCTCTGCCATGCTTGCCACCCAAGCCCCACAAAGCTCTGCTCTATCTAGGGACTAGGCCTTTTCTGACTATAATCTTTCAATCCACCAAAGCATCATGAAGAAATTCTTCCTAATGTCTAATCTAAATCTTCCAATTCCCCCTCATCCTCACTTCAGGCCACCAGAAAAAGCCCCTCCCCAGCTTTCCACAGCCCCTTTCAGCAGTAGAAGCTGCTCTAAGGTCTCCCTGGAGACTTCTCCAGGCTGAACAACCCCAACCTTTTCGACATGTTCTCATAGCAGAGGGGCTCCAGCCCTCAGATCCTCTTTGTAGCCTCCTCTGGACCCATTCCAACAGTTCCTTGTCCTTCTGATGCTAAGGATTCCAGAACTGGACACAATAGTCCATGTATTTATGTTTATATGCATGTGTGTGCACATATACATGCAATATGTACATGTAAACCCGTGTGCATGTACATTAATACCCAACCATTAATTCTCTACAGTCCCTTTCTCAGCTCAGTCCCTAGTTTGTGTTAATAGCTCATTTTACACTACTGTCAGGCATCACTGTTTTCTAAGCAGGTTATCTCCTGCAAGGATTTCATGAGTCATTCATTACAAGATGCCATTATATTTCAATCAATAAACTTGTACCGCAGTCGTATTAGCAAAGGAATTTCCAGGGGCTAAGACCACACACATTTGTACAAATGATGATCTGAAAAAGCGATCTGACCTTGTTTATTGACAGATCTCAGTCCAGAAAAAACAGTCTCCTAACAAATCACTTTTGCTGAGATGGTGCCACCTCCACGAAGGACCTTTTGGAATTATTTGTTCCTGTGCTACAGCTGCAGCTCCTGCTTTTCACTCAGCAGCACCATCATTATTTTCTCCACACGTAGCTGAAAAAGCTAAGGGGGAAAACAAGAGAGAGAGGGGATTTGTGGTGACACAGCCGTGCTCCCCGTTCCCTGCAGCTGGCTACATTATCCTGGCAGCAACTGGAGCTCCATTTCTCCCTCTGCTCCCTCTCACCCCGCATACAGATTCTCCCTGGGGGCTGACAGGGCCAAGAGTTTTTGTTCATAAATTCAGAGCTGTTTTTCCTTAGTCCTTTATGAAGGCAGAACAACTGAGGAAGGAATATCATACCCGAACACCCTGCAATGCAGAGGACATCCTGAATCCCCCGAGCTATGCACAGGTGAATAAATACATGCTTCCCAATACCCACATCCAGGCCTGGCTTAGGAAAACTGGAATTCTGCCTACACTCGAGCAAGCTACTGTAGTGTCTGAATAAACCTTTCTCCCTGCTCCTGCACTCAAAGCAGTCTCCAGCATAATTATTGCTGCGGTTGTATTTATGAGGGTTTTTTTAACAGAATTACATTAAGTTACTTGAATACTTTTTTGGCAGAAAGGGAGATGAAGGTCAGTGCTTTCCTACTTCTCCTCACAGAACTTTGATCTCTATTGGTATCTCTTAAGCAGACATGCTTCATTCTTGATTGCCTGAATTGTACAGAGCTGAAGCTATTTTATTGACAGATAAAAGATGTTTATGACATAGATCTGTTGGAGCAAGCCCAGAGGAGGCCACAAAGATGATTTGAAGGCTAGAGCACCTCCCATCTGAGGCAAGGCTGGGAGAGTTGGTGCTGTTCAGCCTGGAGAAGAGAAGGCTCTGGGGAGACCTTAAAGCAGCTTCCAGGACTGAAAGGGGCTGCGGGAAAAAGCTGGGGAAGGGCTCTTGACCAGGGAGTGCAAGGACAGGATAAGAAGGTTTTCAGCTGAAAGAGGGGAGACTGAGATGAGATTTTAGCAAGAAATGTTTTGTTGTGAGGATGAAGAGGCCCTGGCCCAGGTTGCCCAGAACAGTGGTGGCTGCCCCATCCCTGGAGGTGTTCACGGCCAGGTTGGATGGGGCTTGGAGGAACCTGATCCAGTGGGAGGTGTCCCTGCCAATGAGGGGGTGGAACTGGATGGACTTTTAGTTAAAATAACCAACACATACACAATAATGTGTATTTCACATACACCAAGGAAAAAAAACCAAACATACTGCATTTCCAAGCTCATTTACTGCAACAACAAGAGGCCAACAGTCAGCAATGAGGGCAAGTTACTTGTATTAGGAAAAGCCACAGTGTGCATTTAAGTTTAAGCCAGAAGAAAGCTACAGAGGCTCAGTATTCAGAGATGGGAAATCTGAGGATTTCACAGTACCCAACTCATCTCAACTTCATCACATGAAAATGGAATCCGGATTGCAAGTCTAGACCTAGATAATCATCCAGCAGCCATGAGTTTTGGATTCATCTATGTGTACATTAACTACTTTGAGACATTAAACTGCAAGGTCAATATTTTAGTTCTTACAGCTGCAACCTAATTTCACTAAAATTACCTTAATTACCAGACCAAAATGTTACTTATATCATTCTTCATTTCAGAGGATGGGAATACTGAACCAACTGTAACAAACTTATCACATTTACAAATCTAAAGGTTCATTTTCACTTAAAAAAACCCAATAATAAAACTCTTAACAGAGGCTTAAAAAGGTCTTTATAAAATAATCTTCATCACACTTACAATAGTAAGAAAATTATTCCCGTTGCTAATTTCTAGTAAATACGAACTGTTTTCGGTAATCTCTATTAAAGATGGTTATGGCTACAGTTCATGGTTCAGTTTTGCAAGGTGGACAGACAAATGTTTCAAGAAAAGCAGCTTATTGCTGTTTCTTAACAAGTCCTTTCTAACAGGGACATGTTGCCTCGAAGGGCAAAGCCTGTTTGACAGCCCAAGACAGAGCAGCTGAAAGAGAAAAATAAGGATCGGCACACCAAGAAGCCTTCCTTGGTGATCACTTTATATTCAGGAATTGGACAATTCGACTGATTTCAGATTAGAACTGAGTCATTGCATCCATCTCACAAATTGTGGTGGTGATTATTTCAACATTTAAGTTTCCTTGTGGCAAGAGAAGAAGGTAGAGTTGGAGCAAGTTCAAGACTGGCAGGAAAACTGTCTGATGCTCCTCCTGACATCTGTAACTCTCAAAACACTCGATGTTCTTCCACGTTTGTCCCCAGGTCTGTCGGAGCAGCAGGTATAGCTGTGCAGAGAAAACAGAATGTGAACATATGGCAAATAGGAAACAGAGCATCTCTCCACTCCACACCAATAGAATCAAATACTCCTGTCAGCTCCAAGAGCACTTGACAAGATCTAAGACTCCCTACAAGTGTTTAATCTAATTTTTAATCAATATTTTACCCAGTCCATATGGAGACATTTTTTCTCATGTGAACAAGATCATGGTCTGGCAGCATGCAGCATGAAGTGCATCCAAGTGGGCCCTACCTGCCTTCCCAGTTAGGCCTCTGGGATCTGAAGCCTAATCCCAATTGTCGTTCAGTCAAGCACATGGTGAGAGAAGTTCTGAGCAGCTCCTAGTTCCATACAGACATCCTTCTGATGTTCTGAGCAATTCTATTCCAGCCACACAGGCGTCCTTGGCTATGCTTTGTTGCATGACACCTCAATGAACAATTCACCAACTGTGTGGTTCTCAATGAAAAATTCGCAACATAGAAAGGAGATAGAACTGTTGGAACAGGTTCAGAGGAGGCCAGGGAGATGATCTGAGGGATGGAGCCCCTCTGCTATGAGGACAGGCTGAGGGAGCAGGAAAAGAGAAGGTTCTCAGGAGAACTCATATCTCAAAACAACCTTCCAGTACTGAAAGGGGCTCAAGAAAAGCTGGGGAGGGGCTTTTTGCAAGGGCCTGGACTGACAGGACAAGGGGGAATGGCTTTAAATTGGAAGATCTAGATTAAACATTAGGAAGAAATTCTTCATGATGAGGGTAGTGAGGCCCTGTCTCAGGCTGCCCAGAGATGTCATGAAAGCTCCATCCCTGGAGGTATTCAAGTCCCGGTTGGATGGAACTTTGAGCAACCTGATCCAGTGGGAGGTGTCTCTGCCCCATGGCAGAAGGGTGGAACTGGAGGAGCTCTGCGGTCTCCTCCATTCCAAACCATTCTATGATTGGGCATACAATTTCTTTTCAAAAGGGAAACAACTTCCATTCAACTTTGTTTCACTTGTTCTACTGGAATCCTTAAGCTATACAAGGATAACAAAACTCTGGGGTATAGAGGGGAATCGTTTGGTAATTTATTGGTATCAATGATTAACATCATCTTCAGAGAGAAATGACCTTTTCCTCAGCACACGTGCACAATTAGTCACCAATAGTACAATACAAACATTACAACCCTGGACCATTGTCAGTGTTCTTTAATTTACTGCACTGGAAATGCAATTTCACTGTAGCCAACATTACCAAGTTTTCCTACACTTAAACATTCACGGAGCAACTGAATTGGAGTGAAACATGATAAAGGGAGATCATATTTGTTGACATATCTGTACCAGCAAATATTGTATACAATAACCTCTAACATCAGATACCTCTGAAGAGATTTAAGACTTCCCCTGCATTTAAACGTAGAAATTGGTTTGGAAACCCAAACACTTTGGGGCTTCCTGATTCACCATCTGAACTTCAGAGGAAAAAAGGTAAAGTAAAGACATCCAGGTTGCAGCTGGATTTAATCCGAGTACATAAATCCTACCAGAACAAACTTACAAATTCAGGTTTCTGTACATCAATGCTGTGGCTGCTCAGGATTGATATCCATAGTCCTGTATATCTCTTTGAGGAACAGCAAGGCAGTGTCTTCAGAACCCCTGGGAAGAATTAAAAATAAGGCATTATTTCAGTACAGTCCACATTCCAATTCCCGTAAAGAACACTCCAGCTCTCTAAACACTTGGCACAGCCTCTTGTTTTGGTACTTATCTTTCGGTAACACAACCTGACCACTACCAGCTTTCCACTAAAAAGTACGGAAATTCTCAAATAACTGAAAGTTTAATACAATTCAAGTGCCATGTTACCAAGCTGTTCATTTTTGCTCCTCTTTTCAAAATCAAAGCTGCAGGCTATCTGAATTCAAATTAAACACGGACAGAATTTATTTTCTTACTTGTCTGTAAAATGGTATTTAAACTGACAGAAACAATGCCAAAATAAGAGTGACAATAACTTTAAATGACAACAAAATTAAACAGGCAAATCTTAAGAGCGTTCTCAAGCTGCAGGTGGTGTTAGGAAAGGGTAGATTCCCAGGCTTTTTTTTAAAAATGACAGGGAAGCCGTAAAGGAGATGTGCACTTTCAGAACAGTGATCCTACAAATGTGCAAGAAGTCATTTATGGAGCCCCAGGACACAGTGAAATGTCCAGGTTAAGGGACTACAGATTATTTTCCTCACTTGAGCACAATGACAGAATTGTATCCAGTTCTGGAATCCCCAACAACAGAACAATATGGATCTGTTAGAATGGGTTCAGAGGAGGCCTCATAGATGATCCGAGGACTGGGGCTGGGGAGAGGCTTTTTACAAGGGCCTGGAGTGATAGGATGAGGGGGAATGATTTTAAACTGGAAGGGGGAAAGCTTAGGTTAGACATTAGGAAAAAACATTCACGCCGAGCGTGGGGAGGCCCTGGTCCAGGTTGCCCAGCAAAGTGGTGGCTGCCCCATCCCTAAAGGTGTTCAAGGCCAGGTTGGATGGGGCTCGGAGCAACCTGAACTAGTGGGAGGTGTCCCTGCCCATGGCAGGGGTTTGAGACTGGATGGGCTTTGCGGCCCCTTCCAACCCAAACCATTCAATGATTCTATGATTTCTTGGTGATCTGTCTCCACTACTAAATGAGCAAGCAGAGATGCATCAACACAGAAGGCCCATTCTCTCCAACACATGGATCCTTCCATTCAAGGCCTTCTACAACAATCCCCTCCAAAATACACCCAAAACAACTCTTCCCAAAACCCTACTCATATTTGGGTTAGTAATCACCATGCTTATCTTCCTCACTCAGACGACAAAACATAGCTCTGCGGAGCAGGTTTTTAAGAACCTGGCAATGATCAGCTGCCACCTTGTGGAAAGGAACTCCTGTTTCCTTCACCCCTACCTTCAAAACGGCACTGCCACAACCGAGTAACTGACGGCACAGGGAGCTTTGTCCTCCAGATAATCCCTTGTCCAGCAGCTGCTGAGTTTTGGCAATGTAGGTCTTTTCCAACCAAAACCATTCTGTGACATCAAACTCTGCCTCTTGTTTGATAAATTGTTCAGTATATGAGCAACCCCCAGTGCACAAGTGGTAAATCATAGCCATCCAAACTTACAGGAAGATCCACAGGGCCTTTTTCCATCCTTTAATTTGTTCATCTTGGACAACAGAGTATCAATAGCAAGTGATTTCATTCCAATAGGAAGAGGTAATAAAGGTTTTCTACATGTTGTAGTCTAATACAGTTCCTTTTCATCAATAACTACAGTTGTCAAAATGCTCACAGAGCTCTCATTCTGAAGACATTGTTAGCTGACAGCGAAACACACATCTTCGAAGTTGAGAACAACAGTGTGCAGCGTCTTTGCTGCCAACAGGACAATAAATTTGTTTACTCTGTGCTAACACAAAACTGTATTTTGAGACGAGATTAGCCAACAGTGACATCTAGGTGTGACACCTCAAGACTGACACTCCTGGACAATCATGGATACTGTTTCGCTTAATCATAGAATCACAGAATGGTTTCAGTTGGAAGGAACCTCAAAGCCCATCCTGTCCCAGCCTCCCTGCCATAGGCAGGGACACCTCTTACTGGATCAGGTTGCTCCAAGCCCCATCCAGCCTGGCTTTGAACACCTCCAGGGATGGGGCAGACGTTAAGTGAGGGTGATCTCATATCTAACTCAATAGTCATCTTCTTCAAACACTTCAGGAATTACAAAGGCCCAGAACTCTCCAGGCTCCTGGGTCACAGGCATACATATAGACCAACCACTGTTCTGATGGTTGTAAAATTGGTTTGTCCTTTTGCAACGTTTAACTTCTCAAAGCAGCAGTAGCCTGAAAAATATTTCTGTGTCTATAAAGCCAGTTATGTGTGTGAAACATCAGGGCATGGGTTTTGACAGAGATCACCTGGGATTTTATCATAAAGCAATCAAGACAGGAAACACAATTCCAACTGTTATCATATTGGTCCCAGTAAGTAACAGACAACAGGAGTAAAATAAATGTCAGGCATGTCCTTACCAACACGTAAAGCTAGAGTTATAGCAGAGAAGAAGGACTTAAAGAATCACAAACACTTCCTCTTACCAGTAGCACAAATGACTTTGTAAAGCAAAGAGGTATTCATTGAAGCTTTCTATCGGTTTCTCTTGCAGAACATAATCAATGCGGCGTCCTCCATTGAGCATTCCAACCTTCACTAAGAAATCTTCATCTTTCGGCGGCTCTGGAATTTCAGTGATCTTTTCAGCTACAATGAAAGAGTTTCAGATTAAAACTAGCATTGAGCACAGCCTGTTGGATGAGGGTCAAGAAATATCGCAGTCACCTCAACTGACCAGTGTGCCACTACGCAACTCAGGAAGGATAATGGAACTACAGGCCTATTGCTTCCAGAACAGGTTTTGCTAAAAGAATAGCTCACATGAAGCAGTAACTGAGCCATTTTTAAAACCCCACAGACAGATCCAGTCATTCCACAAGCAAATTACCTGAAATAACACATTTTACATCCCCTTTGCCTAGGGTCAACCCCTATCCTCAAGTTAAACCAAGAGAAACATCTGTATAAGTATAAACAAAGCCAGCATTACTAAACATCAATGGTTAACTCAAGCCTGCTCTTGGTATCATTAGAGGTAATATTTATATCCGTCTTCAGTTTATTTTTCTCAGCAGCATTATTTTTGCTAGAGCACATACTTGAATGTTTCTTAGCTCATCCCAAAACTCAGCAAACACTACTGAAGAGAGTAAATCTCACCAATAAATATCGACTTCACCCTGAGAAGGAAGAAAACACAACTGACAGAAACCTGCCCTTCTACCACAAAGCTGACAGGTTATACAAACTCAAGCTTAAAATATCCTACAATAAAAGCTAACTCTTCCTTTCCTACAAGGCATAAAAATGCACCAATAGATCTTACATTTACAATAATAATACGGGAGCACAGAGGCCTTCTTAATAGGATCAGGAAATCAATAGCAAGCAGTAAAGTAGCTCAAGTTTCTACTAATTTGAGAACAAGTAAGTTAAAAGAAAGCCAAAAACGTGCCCACATACCTTCTACCACTTGTTTTTCTTCCTCCTCTTTTATTTGGTTGGCTACTTTCTCCAGTTCTGCTTGTAGCTGAGTTGAAGATGTATGAGCGCGTGCAAATTCATTCAGGGTCTGCCAGGCACTCTTCAAAGAGCTGATAAACCCCTGTTTCAGGTCAGATCCCATGCGCGAGAGAGAATCTCTCAACTCTAAAATAAATGATAAATAAACGTCACAATAGCAGAAGGATGTAAATTATAAAATAAATCCTGTTCAGACACATCCCAGTCACTAGGAGAAACAGGTCTGCTGTGTCATCTTTCTCTGTTCCATTTAAAAATATTAGGGGAAATGTTAATGTATATCCAATAATTTCTCACTTTATGGTCAATGAATGAACACCTGCTGGCGCAGAACAGTTCAACAACCTCCAGACCCAGAAGAGTCCACAAGAATAGTTTTGCCAGCCAATCCCTCGCTACCCCCACCCCCATCATCCCTCCCAACACCTGACACTAAAGGAAAAGATAAGAGTTTCAAATGCAGAAAAGACCAGAGGAGCAGCCAACGTCTCCTGTAGCAGTAGCGTGTTTGGAGAAACACTCCCAGACAGCTCTAGCTGTGTCACCAGTAACCAAGCTGCCATCCAGTACTGCTGGGAACCTCCGAATGATGGAGCTATTCACAATAACCAGTTAGAGCCCTGTGGGTCTCTTGGATCAGGACTCATGAGTATTTTCAATGGAACATTCAGCTACATTGAAAGAAAACCAGCAGACCATATTTTCCTCCTTTCCTATACACATTGTTTAAGAGTTGCAACCTAAAACGATCTTTAAGAAACACTTGGCCTTATCCAAGACTGTAGATTCACTCTGATGTACCATTCCAAAGTACAGGTGCTGTGGAATTTTTCCAAGATGGGCTCTCAGGAGGGCTCTGTCAATTAATATTGTCAGTGTGCAGCAAAACTGACTTTCCTTATCAGGAACACAAAATTGAAGGATAAAGCCTTGATCTGATGTGTACTTGTCAGCAATAACATCCAGCCCCTGCACACCAATTGCTACGGGACCCCCTTTCTCCTCAATGTTCCCAGTACTGAGCAGACACTGGTTAAACACTTCATGGTGAGCACTGGGGACACATTAAAAGAAAGCAGTAAATTCAGTTTCTGTTTCACAACATCCTAAGTTTTAAAGTAAACAAGTAATGTATGAAGATTGTAAAATGGAACGTTGCTAATTAGAAACTAAAAGATGGAGGAATTGCAACTATTTCATCTGAATGCAGTTGGGAATGCCCAGCTTACAGGGCTAGGAGGAATTCCCTCTGATGGTTAGGAAAAACAGTCAGATAACCCGAGAACATCTATTAACCCCTTAAAATCTTACAATATTCCAATGCATCAAATGAGTAAATAAGGAATAAGATCCATATAAGAATTAAGTTTTCTTTTTACCTAGATGAAGTCTTTTTCTGCCTTTATGATGGGGAATAAGAACTGGTTTTAAATCTGTGTCTTCAATAATCATTGGCTCTAACCTGTATGCCACTGGATCAAGCTGTTAAGAAACAACACATTGACACTTAGATTAGAAGTTATTCCCATTATCTCATTTCGGTGGGAAAAAAACCCATTTCTGATTGATAGAGAATCAGTTTCTAATTCTGTTCTATTTCAGCTCGTGAGCATGTAGTTTAATAGTAAGATTTAGCAGGTTCATTACCTAATGAGATCTTGCTTTCCTACAGAGATTCTAATAAAGGAAATAAAACAGCAAAAGAACAACAAAACATTCTTGTGCTCTGCTGATCTCTAGAAACCAGACAGGACAGAAGTGGACAAGTGTACTGCATGAACTGCAAAACCACTGAGGATCTCACAGAATCTAAACTGAAAATTCAGAAAAGTTCTGTAAACAGCTCAAATACAAACACTTTGTAGGCATCTATATGAGTGGTTTGAAATTAATGAGAAAAAGTTCTTTAAGCTCTGAAAATGAACAGGGCAAATATCATCAAGCCAATCCATCCCTGGAACGCTGCACGTGGAACCCACAGCCAGCTCTGCTTCACTTCTAATGACTTCTTGTCACTTTTAGGACAAGAGGAAATGGCCTCAAGGTGCACCAGGGGAAGTTTAGATTGGCTATCAGGAAAAAATTCTTCACCAAAACGGTTCTGGGCACTGGCAGAGGCTGCCCAGGGAGGTGGTTGAGTCCCCATCCCTGGAAGGGTTTAAAGGATGGGTAGATTAAGTGCTCAGGAATATGGTTTAGTAGTGGACAAAGGTCTTTTCCAACCAAATGATTCTATGATTTTCACAGTAAAGACCACAAATGTTTGGAATATGTATTTCAGTTGACTCATTGTTTTAAAAAGGGTGTTATGGGATATGTATATAAAGGGTGTTATGGGAAATGTGCATCAGGGATCAGGAGCTGTAATGCCCAGAGCTTAAAACTGCATATTCTGCATCACCATCACCTGCATGAATTCAAACCAAATCTCAAAAGCACTGCTTACTCACTGGGTGATAGATGTTGAAGAATCCCTTGCAGGTAGGGAGTCTGTAGTTTTCATCAATCTTCTCCACACCTCTCACAGTGAGGAACACACCGATAGGAGAACCGAGAGCAAAGAAAATATCTGGCTCAAAGTCCAACGCGCTGTAAACCACAGAAACCTACCAGACAGAAATCAGATCTGTGATCACTCAGAACGGCCCACTAGTTAGCACAATGCTTAGAAAAACAGGTTGGGTATTAAATCAACCACGTGCTCATTGTACTTCCAGGAAGCTTCAGCTGCCTTGCTCTCTTCCACATTAATACTGTGGTATCAGCACGTTTTATAATGTTAGAACACTTTTCTTATTAAAAAAATCAAAAGTACAACAAATTGAAAAGATCTTTTTCAAATAGGAAGACTTCCAGGTTTGGTTTTTGAAGTCTGCAACAGCATAAATGGATCACTTTAGGCTACCATGTTAACTGTAAGGCCACAGAATCATTCAATATTACATCATGCACACAGTTCTGTTTCTGGAACAGAACTGACTTCATAGCTCACTCTCTGTGAAACAGAAACCAAACTGGTGTGGCATTCTCATTATAACAAGTGTTGTGGCTTGAGTTAAAGTAAGACCAGTCCCCTGACTTCAGCTCAGTCTTGCCTAAATAGCTTTATTTTCTGACAGTGAACTGCATGTGTTTCAGGCAGGGTTTCCCTCTTGCAGCAATCACATGGGGCACCGGGATGCAGAAAGGCCACTGCTTACACTTCTTCCTAGAGAAACCCAGGTCATCCTCGAGCTGCAGGAGCCGTAAGGGAAAGAGGCAAAAAAGGTTGCACCTACAGGGAGATGTGGACAAGAGGGGTGACCCCAACCTGACCACGGAAGATTCCATCCTGTATACATTACACTTGGGATAAAACTGAGGGATCTCTCTTCTTTGGTGGCCGATGTCCAGCAAGGACCTCGTCTGGCTGTTTGCCCCTGACCCTGGATCCGTGAGTCCCTGAATCCAGTCCCTGAGCCCAGCTCCCTCCTGGCCTCAGATCCTTTCCCTTGTGTCTGCTCTGCAGCATCTGTGGTGGAGGTATTGAGGGGTGGGTGCACGATCTCATATATTTTTATACATTTATTACTTCCTTATAATTTTTAATATTATTATTTCATTAAGGCTTTAGTTCAAGTTTCCTCCCTGGAAAGGGAGAAGGGAACTGGGAGCCCAACTGCTCGATTTTAGCTGATGAAATTGCCTGGGCTGAGGCTAAACTGTGACAAGTTGTGATTGCCACTAATCTAACCCACTCTCCCACCAAAGGGTAAAGCTCTACCTAAACACAGTGTTAGTGCAATAACCAAGGGAAGTGGCACAAAGTCACCATTAAAAAAACCAAAACCAAGCAAAAGGACAGCATTGTTCCAAATGATTCATCTAAATCTATGTAGTCTCACCTGGCCGGTTCCAACCTCAAAATATTNAGGTATTGAGGGGTGGGGGCACGATCTCATATATTTTTATACATTTATTACTTCCTTATAATTTTTAATATTATTATTTCATTAAGGCTTTAGTTCAAGTTTCCTCCCTGGAAAGGGAGAAGGGAACTGGGAGCCCAACTGCTCGATTTTAGCTGATGAAATTGCCTGGGCTGAGGCTAAACTGTGACAAGTTGTGATTGCCACTAATCTAACCCACTCTCCCACCAAAGGGTAAAGCTCTACCTAAACACAGTGTTAGTGCAATAACCAAGGGAAGTGGCACAAAGTCACCATTAAAAAAACCAAAACCAAGCAAAAGGACAGCATTGTTCCAAATGATTCATCTAAATCTATGTAGTCTCACCTGGCCGGTTCCAACCTCAAAATATTCATAATCGATGTTCACAGAAGAAACGGATGCACCCACTGGAAGCCTCCTCTTTGAGCGCAGCTGACCAGCCTCAGAAGGAGAAACAGAATTTACTGTGTCCTTTGGTTTCTGGGCATCTTCTTGAGTCTGGAGAGTGGCAGCCAACATTGCTTTCTTTTCCGCTATCGCCTTCTTTTGTTCCTTTTGAGACATGTTTCAAAACCAGGAAAAAGGGTTATTCCACAGCTCCTTTATTTAATTCCTTTAATATATCCATGATGTTAATGAGTTTGTTAAAGAAAAAGTTACTCCACAGCAAGCAAATCAGTTACATTTGCCAAACATTTTATTTCATTTCTGAAACGCTTACCTGCTTGGCTGCTCTGTCTTTCAAAAAATTTGCTATTTTCTTTCTTGGTCCAAGAGGGATCCCCATTTCCTTCAGGTCATCGACTGTACACATCAGCTACAAAAAACCCACACACATTAAAGCAGTTTATAACTTCTCTAGAAACACAGAATCACAGAAGGATTTGGGTCAGAAAGGACTTCAAAGCCCATCCAGTTCCAGCCCCTGCCATGGGCTCCAAGCCCCATCCAACCTGGCCTTGAACAACTCCAGAGATGGGGTAGCGACCGCTGCTCTGGGCAGCCTGGGCCAGGGCCTCCCCACCCTCAGCGTGAAGAACTTCTTCCTAATGTCTAATCTAAATGTCCCAGTTTAAAGTCATTCCTTCTTGTCCTATCACTCTAGGCCCTTGTAAAAAGTCCCTCCCCAGCTTTCCTGGAGCCCCTTCACATACTGGATGCTGCTTTAAGCCCTTCCCACAGCCTTCTCTTCTCCAGGATAATAACCTCATCTCCCTCAGACTGTCCTTATAGCAGAGGGGTTACAGTTCTCAGATCATTTCATAAGTCATTGAGAGTAAGAATTAGAGAAAACATTATATAAAGCTATAGCAAATACAAAGGAATTGAGAAGAAATGATACAAGCTGCACCAAAAATAACCAGGGGAAAAAAAATAATATAAAAAGAATTCACATAACATTTAGTTTTCAATGTCAGACATTCATTTTCTTACCCTTTTGCAATGCTTTCATGCCTTACGGTACATTAAACACGTGAAGAAAAGAAGACAACCCACCATCAAACAATGAAGACCCAAACATAAGCATCCACACCCAGGGCAATCCCCAAAAGTCAAGTGAACACCGCTGTACCAAAGACTCCATGTCGATTCTCTCCTTCTCAAACGTGCTTGCATACTCTGACAAACTAAGCATTTCCAAAGTCTTCTGCAAAGTAGGAACATCATCATCCACTTCAGCCTCACAAAGCTCATCACCAGAAGTAGTAATTGAGGAGCCCAAGGAACTGGTATCTTCAGTCATCTTAACAAAACAGCACAATCACATCATTCAACAGTGAAAAGATCTCTCTTGAAAACATTATTTGTAAATTTATGCTCTTTTTTAGTGAAGCAGGACACAGGTTTTTCACTAATAATAGTAGAACAACTATTGAAAACTTACAGAGAGAAATGGTTTTTTGAGGTTTCCAGCACCCAGAAAATATATCTTTTTAAGCAGTAAATAACTGCTCACCATTCCTAACCTGAACACAGATTCTTTCCCTCTAACGCATCTCCCTCACCGTTCAGGTACTGGTAAGACCAAGCTGTGTCCACAAGGGTGATGTTCATGATCAAATCTCACTACTGGCCTACTTGGAACTTGAGAGTTGTGAAGAGTTAGTCCTGGGAATGGGTAGCATTTACTGAACAGCACGCTTCCATTAACGTGTTAAAAAGTAACATCAGAACCCACAACTAAAAACTCCTGGAAACTTAAGGAAAGCTTGCTGAAAACCTCAGACCCCTTTGCCTAAAAAGATGAGCACACAACTTACCGGTCTGTCATGAGCAGACACATCCTTCACGGTCCCGTTAACACCAGAGAATGATCCACCATTCACTGAAGAAGCCAAGTCCTTCTGGTTGGACAGTATGTCAAACAGAATTAAGGAACCTGAAAAAGGAATTAAAGTTGCCTTGGGAGAAACATCAGATTTTCCTGTCTCTAAATCCTAATCAAGATTTATATGCAATAGTAACAGCAATACATACAATACAAACAGCTGAATTAAAAGTAAAATACTCATATACTGTGAAGAAATTCTTCACTTCAAGAGTGGTGGAACACTGGCCCAGGCTGCCCAGAGCAGTGGTGGCTGCTCCACCCGTGGAGGGGTTCAAGGCCAGGTTGGATGAGGCTTTGAGCCCCTGATCCAGGGGAAGGTGTCCCTGCCCAGGCCAGGTGGTAGGACTGAACGGGCTTTGAGTTTCCTTCTGACCCAAACCATTCCATGATTCTTTATTAACTTGAACATGATCCTTGTCAGCAAAAAGAACATCTTTTTCTTCTTCCTTATACAGATGAAATAGCTTCACATACTTGCCATGATTAAACGACGTTTTCTTTATCATTTTGGACTGCTTGCCTAACTGGAGATAAAGTGCTAGCCCAAATCAAAACCTCATTTGCCATTGTAACACTGCTTCTATGCTCCAAAAGATTATCTTACTAAGCTGGGGTTCTGAGACACAGAATCAGAGAAAACACCTGCCACTGGATCCGGCAACCTGGAACTGCCCCATCCAACCTGGCCTTGAACACCTCCAGGGATGGGGCAGCCAGCACTGCTCTGGGCAACCTGGGCCAGGGCCTCCCCACCCTCACAGCAAAACATTTCTTCATAAGATCTCATATCAACTTCCCCTCTTTCAGCTCTCTCAACTTCCCCTCTCTCACTCATCGTATCCCTGCACTCTCTGATCAAAAGCCCCTCCTCAGCTTTCCTGGAGCCCCTTTCAGCACTGGAAGCTCCCCACCTAATGATACACCAGATACATGCCAACTTTTAATGACAAATTAGACACAAACTTCTTTCATGAAGGAAACTAAAGGTAAGCCGGAGGGAAATGCACACATCCACACAGTACTGATGGTCTCTCAAAGCTCTGTCCACATCACTATTGAGAGGGGTTCAACTTCTAGTCAGCTGTATTCTGAAGGACTGTCATGCCCTACCAGCTAATTTCAGCCTTATGCTTAACGAAGGCTCTGTTGCCCTCAGCATGGAAACGTTGGTTTTATCCCAAGCCTTAGATCATTACCCAAGCTGTGCCCAGCCACAGAGACTCCTCCTTTGAAGTCTGGGTTGCGACTCATGAAAAGGGCATACAAACGATTCATTTCCATCCCCACTTTATCCACAATCGTCTGGCAGTAGGTGGGGCTGTTGTAAAACAGGACATCAAGGAGCGTTTCGTTGGTGAAGTGGCGCAGCCGCCCAATGCTCGGCAAAGTGATTTTTTTAATGTTCCTAGGAATACAGAACCATAAGAATCATAAATGTCTTTACAAATAAGAACTTTGTTAAATTTTGAAATGACAGGTAGCAGAATGGCGATGGAAACACTATAGACTTTGTCTCCACAGACATTAAAGAACATATAGCCTTCTGGCCTCACTGCACACTTGTACATCAGTGCTATCTCATGACTATTCATATTTGAGAAAGCTACAGCTCCCTTTCCTTCTCTGCAGGCTGAAAGGATGCCTGAAGTAATCTCTTGCCAGTCCCAACACTCTTCTTGTACAATGACAGGGAAGTTTTATGAGCAGCAGCAGAAGAGAAAAAACTTGCATGCAAAAACTGAAGGTGAAATTGAAGTAACAGGCAACATAATCTCTTATTGGAGAAAGAGCATTACCATCTGCCTGCATGGAGTTATGACAGCTGCAATGGGATGGACAGAGAATTGAGATTGCCATGGCTAATTAACACTGCCTGGTTTAAGTAACAGAATGAGGATCTTCATTCCTCATGATAATGCAGTGTTCAAATGAGAATAAGAGACGCACACTTTAGGAAAGAATGACTTGACTTGGCTGAGCCAGAGCAGTGTGGAGAATACCAACTTGCGCTCTAAGTGGTAGAGGTTGCTGCCCTCCCAGTTTCTACTTCCCCATCTCTGAGCAAGTGAAAACAGCTCAAAATGTCAAGTGTCAGCAAAGGACAGGCACCAGGAAATAAGCTTAAAACAGATTTTAAAATGCTGTAACACTCCTACCAAATACAGATATTAAGAGGTATCCCTACTCATGGCGGGGGGGGGCGGTTGGAATTGGATGATCTTTAAGGTCCCTTCTAACACAAACCATTCAATGATTATGATGGAAAAAACCAAAACCAAACCTTAGCTCAAATCCCTGATACTAATCCAGGTACTACTCTAGGACTGGACAGAGGGCTCAGTGCCTTAGGGTCAGAGTCAACAAGACTGCAGGAAGGTGCAGGAAAGTAAACTCCACTCTAAACTGGACATCCCTGCCGCTGGACAATACATCTCCGTGTTCAGCACCTGATCCACCTCCACTATCTCTACACACTCACTCATCCTCCTGCATCAAAGCATAAGCCACTTCCATGCCAGACTGAAAAGCATGTGCGTGTGCATGTGTATCCTGCCACTCAGCGTCATGAAGAGAAACAATGTACTCCCCATGCCTTTCCAGTCCTCCCTACATTCCTCATCAAAATGTTATTTAAAATAGAGATTCTCTTTTGTAACCCAGTCACACATTTATTCATTGAGCCTAAAGAGGACAGTAGCTTCTCTTTTTATCCACTACGTTATCTATCACAACTGTCCTGATGCACCTCATACAAAGCCCACAGCATTAAACCATATCCTCACCTGTCCACACCCGTTGCATCTCCGTGCAGAGAACTGTGCCAGTGGACTGGGAGGAATTCCACCCTGCTCACCTTCCGTTCTTCTAGAGATTTCTTAAAGTGAGTCTGCAACAGCTTCAGGGAAACGGTCCGAAAATCATCAACTGCAGAGAAAGAGTGATGAAAAATCTGACAGTGATGCTCAGTTACAAACTCTTTTTTTCTGATTCCATTCAATTTCTGATGGAATCAAAATGCAAACGAAGGAAACCGCAAAGTGGAAAAGTCTTTGAAAGTATTACTCCTCTAACTATAAGAAAATACATCACTTTTAGAAGAGGATTATCTACCAAACTTCTACAATGAATGTATTTTCACTCCACAACCAGACAGAGCATCTGAATGGTATTTAAAAAAACAACAAAAAAGCAAACAAAAAACCACCCCACACAAAGCAAACAGCCCACCACAAAACACACCCCACATGTCCCAAAAGCCAAAGAGCTCTGCAAACCTAATGTTGTGGACTAATAAGAACATTTAAAGCTCTAAAACTGACAAAACACTGATTCTGCTTTTGGAAAATAACCACAAAAAAGTCCTATCAGAAAGTGATCTTCAGACTAGAGACTTTTATTTAGAGACATTCTTATGTGAATACAAGACTCACATCTAAACAGTTAAGAATGCAACTGCTCATTGAAGGAGCAAACACTTACCACATTCAACAATGCTTCTAAATCTCAAGTCGCACACAGGGCCGATGCCATGGACCATAAACACCAGATGGTCAATTTGGGACATTTCTCCTGTAGAAAAAGGAAATTAAAGATTCAGGTACCCCTGTGTAACACAGCTGTGAAGTCTAGAACCAAGCAACTTTAAGATATCCTTGCTTTATAAAGCCTTTTAGATAACAAGGTTCAGGGTGTAATGCAGTCTACAGGACTCTTGATTAAAAAAACAAAATCAGATCACCTCTTTCGAGCAGCTCAGGTTAAACAACTTTAACCTCCAGACTCCAGGCATTAACAGCACTTGCTGTTCTACCCACTGCTGGGGACAGAACCAAACCGACCCCTTGAGCTGCAGACCCACGGGTCCAGGTATCGCAGAATGCCAGGTTGAAAGGAACCTCAAGGATCACCTGGTCCAACCTTTTAGGTGATCTATAGTTCAAATGAGATGGTCCAGAACCCTGTCAAGCTGAGCATTAAAAGTGTCACTGCAGAGGAATCCACCACTTCCCTGGGGAGATTATTCCAAGTAATCACATACCATCAGGAATTTCATCATGGTCATCATCAATTCCACGTTTCACCACTCTCGGTCTGGCCTGACCATCCTGAGTGGTGCCCCATTCGTCTGGTGTGGTAGAAGGCTGGAACTGAACGATAACCTGAAAAAAAACACACTTTCCATTTATCAATACAAAACCCCTTATAATTCATAACGTCACAGAATGGTTTGGGTCAGAAGGAACCTCAAAGCCCATCCAGTTCCAATTCCCCTGCTGTGGGCAGGGACACTTGCCACTGGATCTGGTTACTCCAAGCACAATCCAGCCTGGCCTTGAACACCTCCAGGGACGGGGCAGCCACCACTGCTCTGGGCAACCTGGGCCAGGACCTCCCCAACCTCATTGAGAAGAATTCCTTTCTAACGTCTGATCTCTATCTTCCCCCCTAGGTCCTATCACTCCCAGCCCTTGTAAAAAGCCCCTCCCCAGCTCCTGGAGCCCCTCCCTTTCAGTAGTGGAAGGACATTCTTAGGTCTCCCCGGAGCCTCCTCTTCCCCAGGCTGAACAACCCCAACTCTCTCAGTCTGTCCTGTTAGCCTGAGAGCATTGCATGGTTTAACACACCTCTAGTTTGATTCTTTTACCCTGCATCTTCCTTAATTAGCACATACACAACAAAAAGTCTCAGGAAACCCTCAGGCTATTCCTTTCGGTAGTGAGGGTTCACCAACACCGCACTCCAAACAAACCCAGAAAGTTGTCATTAAGTTGACAGCCAGATGACAAACAGAAGAAACCAGTGGCTGAGGAAGCTAGTCTGCTTGGTGGTTCTTAGCGATTTTAACTCCAAGCAAACATTACTGAAGCTCTTCTATCCTAAGCCCCGGTGCCCACTCTTCCATAGAGGATTACTGTTCTTGTGAGGAAACTGAATACTGCCCCTATTTACAATTATTCTGTCATGGGGTGGGGGAAGTAGTGCTTTTCAGGGAAGGCCAACAACTCTCAAAGTAGCCTACAGCCCTTGGATAGTGAGGAATTCAGTAACATGTCTGTTTGTGGGGCTTATACTGACTCAGTACAGTCCGAACTCATGACACAAAGCAGTTTAAGCACTCCCTCTCTAGGTTTTTACTGGACTGAACTCCCTAGCGTTTGCTGCCAGTTATGCTTAGTCACAACATTTACTACATGAACCCTTATTCTTCTTGGGTTTCGGTAAGCATTCTCTTTTAATCTGTTTTAATCACTGAAGCAAGCAGGAATTGCACGATAGTGTATCAAAGCAAGCAGGTGCTCAGCGTTCTATAACCCTTACAATCCTTAATGCACAAATACCCGACACAACCAAGCACAACATTTCAAGCAGGACTAAGACCACATTCAATTTATACTTCCATCCCTAGAGAATTCTGCAAGAACTAATCACCAAAATCTGTTACCTTGGGATTATGCATAACAATTGTCTCCCCATTTGGGAATTCAAGTCGCCGATGCCATTGATTTGTCGTTACAGCCCTTTTATATTCAGCCTGAAACAGTGAACAAGTTACACAAAATCAGTCTGCCTTGTCACACAAGCGATTTTTTTGCCTTTTGCAACATCTGTAACATTAAGGTTACGTTTTACATAACTTTATTTACACAAAAGTGTCACGTGAAGAGCTACTGAAGTTGATTTTAAGTCACAGCAGTGCAGGATCTATGCATGAGCAACGTGGCTTCCTGAACACTCCCCTTTCCAGGATTTGCTGACTTTGCTTACTTCCAGGGAGTGCAAGCTGGAAATCATTTTTAATGAACCACAAAAGAAATATTTCTAAGGTCATAAATATACAGAACAACCAAGTTCCTGGTGACATTAATGCAAAGCTTAATACTAACCTCCAGCTTATCACTGAAATCCTCGGTGTAAGGAACAAACCGGCTGTCCTTGTCTCCCTTATAAAACCAGACACATCGTCTCACTTCCGAAGGCTCCTCATCCCAGTAGACAGCTTTCCTCACTCTGTCATACAGGTACACGTCATAGCGTCCCCCGTCAGTGCTCAGAACCACGCTCTCAGGATCAGGCTGGACTAGGACATAGAAGTTGCACTCCATTACAACATCCTCACATACAATCCTTCCTCCCTCACTCCAGCCCAAATCACTTCTGAGACGAATATCAAGGTAGATCCTATGGTAGAGAAGCTTCAGAATCACAGAATCACAGAATCACCGGGTTGGAAGAGACCCACTGGATCATCGAGTCCAACCACTCCCACAAAACAATATCACTGTGTTGCTCCAAAAATGATTCTATATGCACTGTACAGAACAAAAAAAGCGCTCTGAAAAACTCCCAGACACAAACACTTATTCCAGAGCTGACAGAACAAACTCAGAGATGGATAAGTAGACATTCTATGCGAAAATGCACTCGCCTTTGGTGATGTACAACTCGACACTGACAGCACCAAGCAACTGATAGCATAAACAAATAAATTAAGTGCCACAAAATACATCTTCAAGATACATATTAGCATTACTTATTCCTACAATATCACTCTTCCCTGTGCCAATGGTTTTACTCTAAATATCTCCTTCTAGTCCTTTTGGTTACCTTCGAGTATGATATGACTTACCAGAGTTGTAGATTTCCTCTAGCTTTGCAGAATCCAGAATGCTGAAGGGCATCCATATGTGCTTGTCCTCTACCTCCTTACAGTAGAACCAGTGGGGCTGAACTGGTTCATACTGGTTTTGCAGCAAAGCAGGAGGCGCTGGGACCAGGGGACCTGCTGGCCTTGGAGCACGGAGCTGCGACGGAGGCTGTGGAAACTGAAAATACACACGGGCTCATCAGCTCCATCTCACACAGCAATGCATAGATTAGTCCTGTAAGAACTACAGAGAACACTCTGAGCCTTTATTTCTAGCATTTTTTCCCCAATAATTTCATCTTTCTATCCAAAAATACTACAGACAAGTTGAGCACTTAATGTTTTAGAAAATTTACCCATCTAATCAAGAAAGGACGTCAATTTCATTCCCACAAATAAACTCCAATTGTCTAAGACCTTGATTGCCTAAAACAAACAGGATTTAAAATATTCTCCCAAATTTTCAACATTCAGGCTCAACTCATCTCTTCCAGCCGCCACATTTGACAGGAAAACAAAACTGACATCCTCTCCTTCTTCATTTAGAGATAATTATGTTTTTGCCCAAAGATTGTCTTTTTTAAGCAGTGGCCCCTTCAATATCCACTGTCCTGCAAAGGGATCAGGAGAGGCAGATTTCAAACTCAAATGTAGCCTCAGTGATGCAAGAAAAGCAACCAATTTTGGAAGGGACTGTAGCCTACAAAAAGCTGATTTCAGTCAAATTGCACAAAGATCTCATTTAGAACAACTAAAACCAAGCGATATCAGCAGTAACTGTCACAGTGGATACATCTAATTAAAAAACAAGCCTCTAGGCTTGAGGAAGAGCAGCTGGAAAGCTGCCTGGAGGAGAAAGACCTGGAGGTGCTGGTCACCAGTGGTTGAGCCAGCAGTGGCCCAAGTGGCCAAGAAAGCCAACAGCATCCTCATTTGGATCAGCCATGGGGTGGCCAGCAGGAGCAGGGAAGGGATCATCCCCCTGGACTCGGCACTGGTGAGGCTGCACCTCGAATTCTGGGTTCAGTTTTGGGACCCTCACTCCNCTAGGGAGCTGGCTAGTCTGCAGAAAAGGAAGCTGAGGGGAGACCTCATCAATCTCTACGACTGCCTGAAAGGAGGTTGTAGCGAGGTGGAGGTTGGCCTCTCCTCCCTGGCATCCAGTAACAGGATATGGCAGAAATGGCCTCAATTCAAAGAGCAAAGAGATTTCAGCTGTTGTGTTCTAGTGCCAGGAGTTCCAGAATGATTCGCGTACCTGTGTCAACGGTCCTGGAGGCGTCTGATACATCTGGGCAGGGGGTACACAGGACGGTGGCGGTGCCTGGCTCTGCTGCAGCTGCGGGGGAGTGAGGTACGGGTTCGCTCTGCTGCTCAGGGTGGTGTGTCGGTAAGGGTTGTACCCTTGCTGCGCAGTTCCCTGGGGAAGGGCAGATGAGTTTGCAGGTGGAGGACAGCTCTGCTGCGGAGTCTGATAAACCGCAACTCCCCCCTGTGAAGCAGGTGGTGCGCTGAACGAGGACTGTGACTTGGAGACATGCAGGCCAAAGGAGTTTTGCCCATCCTGGGATGCAGACCCAAGTGGGAGCGAAGTCGGAGGCCTGGAAAAGGCTGGTGCTCCAACAGGCGGTGCAGCAGTTGTCAAGGGCTGCTGCCCGATGCTTCCAAATGGATCGCTGCCGCTGGGTACTTGAGAGAAGTAGTTGAAAGTCTGTGGTGGAGCAGGGCTGGCAGATGTCTGACCCAGGAAGCTGTCCTCTTCACCAACATCTGCAGAATCATCTATGAAGAAAAGATCACTACAGATATTAGGAGAGGTTCAAACCAGTCAGTGTATGTAGAAAAAAATGTTCTGCAACATTATCAGTTATTACTAAACCCCCCCACAGTTATTACTAAGTCTCCACAAAGGCAAAAAGATTATAAAGCTTATGCATCCTGGATGATTAAACACACCATAAAATGAAACAGAAGATACCAAGTCTTCAAGACTATTTAAAATGGACCAGAAAAATCACTTGGTGTCTGCAAGTAAAGCGATAAAAAATTAAAAATCTGAAATAAAAGACCAAAGTATGACTGAAGTCAGGGCTTTCCCAAGCCAATCTGGCAAAGTTCCCTGCAGGAGCATTAAAATCCCTTCCTTGACTGTGATACAGAGCATCAAGGGACCACAGAGAATCTTCCAGGGAAGCTGCTAGTCTAATTAATTAATCATAAAAGCAGCAGCAGCCACAACTAAAAAGGACTATCTTAATCACCTTTTATTCAGTAAAATAAAGTATTTTCAGGCCTATGTGTTATCTCCAAGCTACAAGCAGAACAACCATTTATTATAAATATAAGTTCTCAGCCACTAAACAATAAAATTCCCCTTCATTTAATATTTCATTAACATTGTGGAAGAGAGAGAAGCACAACACATACACATGGCCAGTTCTCAGCTTTCCAGAATACCTGGCAAGCCATTCCCCCTCATCCTATTGCTCCAGGCCCTTGTAAAAAGCCCCTCCCAGCTTTCCTGGAGCCCCTTTCAGTGCTGGGAGATGCTCTAAGGTCTCTCCAGAGCCTTCTCTTCTCCAGGCTGAACAGCCCCAACTCTCTCAGCCCGGCCTTATACAGAAGACGCACCAGCCCTCAGATCATCTTCTTGGCCTCCTCTGGACTCATCCCAACAGTTTCATCTCCTTTTATGTTGGGGATTCCAGAACTGGACACAGGACTCCAGGCGGGGTCTCACCAGAGCAGAGCAGAGGAGTAGAATCCCCTCCCTCACCCTGCTGGCCACGCTGCTTTGGATGCAGCCCAGGACACAGGTGGCTTTGTGGGCTGCAACTGCACCTTGCTGGCTCATGTCAAGCTTCTCCTCTGCCAGCACCCCAAGTCCTTCTCCTCAGGGCTGCTCTCAATCACATCATCCTCCAGCCTGTATTGAAATCAAGGACTGCCCCGACCCAGGTGTAAGACCTTGCCCTTGTCCAGCCTCATGAGGTTCATACAGCCCCACTTCTCCAGCCTGTCCAGGTCCCTCTGGATACCATCCTGTCCTTCTGGTGCAACAACTGCCCCTCAGCTTGGTGTCATTCGCAGTCTTGCTGAGGTCATACTCGCCATCTATATCATCAATAAAAACATTAAACACCACTGGTCCCAATACCGACCAGTAATTTTGCAAATATTACACACAAACACAAGCTGGGCTGGAAAACAAGCAATTCATACACATCCACAAGTTTCCAGCGAGCATGTAGCTTTGACACACAAGGGGAGCTTTCATCCCACACACAACACAGCCCGTCTTCAACAGCGCCTGTGTGACAGCCTCCTGCGGATTCCTCTCTGGACAACGTGGAACCTTGCCATTCCCAGATTGTCACCTGACAGCCACAAGTGACACTGGTCTGTTTTCTCGCTGGGAACACTGCCCTCTGAGTAAACGTGTCAGTTACTTCATCCACACCCACGCTCGATAACCTACCTGCTATGTCAAATCACAAAGCACAAAGCACTTATTAATCACTCTTGGAGACAGGACAAATTTATCGCTGCATGCAGCTTCTTCATTTTGGCTGACAGTTGGTAACACATTCCTGTGATCAATCTTGATCACATTTTACACAATTTAAAATTCAAACCCAAAGGCTTGTTCTTTCCTGCTTTAAACTATGATTCAAGACTCAAACTGCTCCACACAGCCAGATCTCTACAACACCAGACTGGGCAGTCAGTGAGTGCAATGGAACACAGAGACATGGAATGGTTTGGGTTGGAACAGACCTCAAAGCCCATCCAGTTCCATCCTCTGCCATGGACAGTGACATCTCCCACTGAACCTGGTTGCTTGCTCCAAGCCCCATCCAGCCTGGCCTTGAACCCCTCCAGGGATGGGGCAACCACCACTTCCCTGGGCAACCTGGGCCAGGGCCTCCTCACCCTCACAGTAAAACATTTCTTCCCAAGATCTAACCTCAATCTCCCCTCTTTCTGCTTAAACCATTCCCTTCATCCCATCCCTGCACTCCTTGATTGAGAGCCCCTCCCCAGCTTTCCTGGAGCCCCTTTCAGCACTGGAAGCTGCTCTAAGATCTCCCCAAGCCGTTTCCTTTCCAGACCAAACAAGCCCAACTCTCTCAGCCTGGTCTCATAGCAGAGGTGCCTCATCACACAGATTATCTCCATGGCCTCCTCTGGACTCGCTCCAACACGTCTACGTCCTCCCTGTGCTTAGGACTCCAGAACTGGACACAGGACTCCAGGTAGGGTCTCACCAGAGTGGAGCAGAGGGGCAGAACCCCCCCCCCCGCCCGCCTGGTCCCACTGCTGTGGATGCAGCCCAGAACACGGCTGGTTTTCTGTCACAATGAATCACAGAACCAAGGAATTGCTCAGTCGGAAAAGATCACTGAGATCAAAGAGTGCAACGGTACCTGTCCGCTACTAAACTACATCCCTAAGCATTTAATCTACCCGGCTTTTATACTCTTGCAGGCACGATGACTCCATCACCCCCCGGTAAGCCTCTGCCAGTGCCCAAGAATCCCTTCAGTGAGGGATTTTTTCCCAATATCCAGCCTAAGCTTCCTCTGGCACAACTCGAGACCATTCCCTTTCCTTCCCACCGCCTGTCCCTCGGCAGAGGAGCCCAGTACCCGCCTCCCCACCCGGTCCCTTCAGGATCTGGGGACGCCGGGTCCCCCCAGGCCCCGCCAGTGACTCAGGAACCCGTCCCCCTCGCCCCGTACCGGCTGCCAGCAGGGCGGGGCCCGGCGGCGCCGCCGGCGCTTGGCTCACGGGGATGAAGGGCACGGTGAAGCTGAACTCGGTGGCGGAGGAGGAGAAGAGCAAGTTGGTACCGGAGCCAGCGGCCCCGGGCTTCGCTGCCGCCATGGCCGCACCCGCGGCCACGTCTCCGCCCGCCGCGCCGCTTCCGCCCGTTTCCAATATGGCGGACGCGGCGCGTCGCCGCCAGCGCGGGTCGGGATGAACGCGGCGTGTCCAACCCTTTCCGCCCGCACCGCTTTGCCCGCTTCTAAGATGGCGAGCCGCGCCGCGTACGAGTGACGTAAGGAAGATGGCGGGTCAAGGCTCTTCTGCCCTTAACTAAGATGGCGCCCGGCGGCCTCACAGCCTACGTGTGAGTGGGAGAAGATGACGGACACAGCCCTTCCTGCCCTCAACTAAGATGGCGGCGCGCCCCTCCCGCTGGGGCGAGGGCGGCCCCGGCAGCGCCGCAGGAAGGGGTGGAGAAGGAGGAGGTGGGAGCCCCGTGCTCGGCTCCGGAGCGGGGCTGCGGGCAGCAGCGGGGCTCGCCATGCCGTGCGCGGCCGACTGGCTCAACAACCCCTTCAGCGTCGTGCAGGGTATCTTCGGTGAGCGGGGACAGCGGGGCCGGGCGGGTGCTCCCTCCTTCCTCTTCGTGTCTTCCTCCTTCCTCTCCTTCCCTTCCTACCTTTTTTTTCCCCTCCATTCCCTCCCTTTTTCTTTCTCTCGTTTCTCCCTTCCTTCCTTCTTTCCCTTCTTTCCCTCTTTCCTTTCCTTCCTCTCTTCCTCCCTTCTTCTTTTCCTTCCTTCTCTCCTCGCTTTCTCCCCTTCCTCCTTTCCCTTTCCTTCCTCCTCTTCCCCTTTTCTCCCTCCCTCTCTCCTCTCTCCTCTCCCCTGTTTCCTCCGTCCTTCCCTCTCTCCTCTCTCCTCTTCCCTGTTTCCTCCCTCCTTCCCTCCCACCTCTTCCCCCTTTCTTCCGTCTCTCCCTCCTCTCCCTCCCCTCAAGCCTGGAGGAGAGGAGAGGGACTTACAGTGTGTGCCGAATGTCCAGAACAACCTGTGCTGGGTACATGGGCTGCCGAGCAGTGGTGGGAGGCGGAAGATTTAGATCAGACATTAAGAAGAAATTCTTCACGCTGAGGGTGGGGAGGCCCCGTCCCCGGCTGCCCAGAGCAGTGGTGGCTGCCCCGTCCCTGGAGACGTTCCAGGCCAGGTTGGATGGGGCTTGGAGTGACCTGATGCAGTGGGAGGTGTCCCTGCCCATGGCAGGGGGTGGGACTGGGTGGGCTTTGAGGTCCCTTCCAACCCAAACCATTCTAGGATTCATTCTGTGATAGCACAGAAGAGCCACTGAGTGAAGCAGTTTCTGTGCTCAACTTGGTCGTAGTGATCATAAACAACAGTGAGTTTTGAGCAAAAAGCAGGAAGTGTCCTGGGAGCAGCTGAGGGACCTGGGGTTGTTTTGCCTTGAGAAGAGGAGGCGGAGGGCAGACCTCCTTGCTTTCCACAGTTCTGTGAAAGGAAGTTTTAGCAAGGTGGGTGCTGGGCTCTTCTTGGTAACAAGTGATGGGATGAGAGGAAATGGCCTTAAGTTGTACAAGGGCAGGGTTAGGTCGGATATCAGGAGCAATTTCTTTACTGAAAGAGTGGTGAAGCCCTGGCAGAGGCTGTCCAGGGCAGTGGTGGAGTCTCCATCCCTGAAGGGGTACAGAAAGCTTGTAGACATGGTGTTTTGGGTCATGGTTTAGCGGGCACGGTGGGGTTGGGCTGATGGTTGGACTGAATGAGCTTAGAGGTCTTTTCCAGCCTCGGTGATTCTATGATTCTAAAGTAGTACCTCACCTCCTCCACTTTCCAGCTGGGTGCGTTGCAGCAGTTCTGAGCTTTTCCTCACTTCCAATAGTGGCTGTGTTCGTCTTCATTTGCCTGAAGGGTTATAAGGTGGGAAGTCAGTGCATTTTTAAGAGGCATGAAGTATTCCAGAATGTAATCATTTGTCCAGAATAGAAGTAAATTTTTAAATTACCTGCTCTGTTAGGACACTGCTGAACAGAAGTCCATCATATGATGCTAATACACAGGTAAATGTGGTTTTTTTGTAGCCCAAAATGTTCCGAACTCTGATTGGGAAAAGAAGGTAACGGAATACTTCAAGGAGAAATTGAAAGAAAATAATGCTACTAACTGGGTAAGATTGTTCTATTCCTTTAGAATTACGCGGTTCTTTAGTTACATTCTTATCCATTCATTGTTGCAGCACTACGCATTTGATAAGTTCTTTCTTTTTGTGATAAGAACAGTTCTGAGTGTTAGGCCTAGTCCTTGTGGTGCATTCTTTACATCTCAGGTGCTTTAATTTGTGTGTAAAACAAGGATGTGAAATCCTCACTGCAACCGGAGAAGCCAGTCCCTTTGACTCTAGCATCCCATTTATCCCTGGACCGTAACTGCCTGTTTGTAGCACGATCCGGTAGATGGCAGAGCTGACAAATACTGTCATTTTTGGAAGTGTTAACGCCTGCCCTGGCTACCGTGAGCCTGCAGTGCTTGTACACCACACCGTCCTACACTGCTGTTTATAAACCACTTCTCTCACAACTTTTCATCACAACACTGTAGGCTTAAGGTTGAATAAATAGCTGCTTGGACTCTCGGGCTTTAGGGAAAAAAACTTTCTGCTGAAACTGTGCATTACTGGACCAGGCCTGTTTTTCACAGTTTAACAGTGTTTAAAAATAAAGCACCCGTGTTGAGGTTAAAAGCTGGTGTTTTTCTAAAAGGCTGCTGACAACAGCATCATGGAACACTGCTAGGTGCTAGTTAGAAACTTTCATGGCAAATCTGTTGTGCTTATGGCTGAAAAGACAAGTAAAAATGATTTGGTTTCTTTTTTTCTTCCTCTGTGAGAATGAGAGTATTCTGTAATTAACGTTTCAATGACAGTTTGAAGTGCAGGCAGCAAAACTGTGTTAATTTTACATTAGAAGGAACTGAAAGCACGTTTTCTTACTCAAGAAACACAATGGAGTATATCTTTGTTTATTAAAATGTTGTTTCCTGTAGGGCAATATCTGCTTTGGGTTTTTTCATTTGCATTTTGGATGTGGGTTTTTTCAATAGTTTATCTTCAAAATCAGGCAACTCTATTCTTTTTGCAACTCTTATTATTTCAAGTTATACTACGTGCCTGGGTTTTTTCCATAGTCATGTAAACATATGGGAAAAAGACCTCCCCAGTGTAGACCTGGAAACTAACAGACAGGTCTTCTACAGCTTTTTGTTATAAGAGGTTGTGCGTGCAATTACTGTGGTACCACTGGTACGTAATGTTCAGTTAAAGTGCTGTGAAGTAGGAAGAAAAGAAGTAATAAATTGTATTTAGTACTGCAGTTGCAATAATTCCCAGTTTAAGCACGAGTTTCAAATGTTCTTTAGTTTTGACCTGGTTTTGGTGAGTGAAATGCATTTCTTTCCAGTGTTGGGACTGGGTATTTCTTAATGTCTATATACCAGTTGTTTAGGAATAAACTCTTTTTCTCTAGGTCCCCTCACTGAATGATGTTCCTGTACATTATCTGAAACCCAATAGCTTAGTGAAGTTTCGCTGCATGGTGCAAGACATGTTTGATCCTGAGTTTTACATGGGCGTGTATGAAACAGTTGACCCAAACACAAATGCACGTGTAAGTGAAATACTGATTTATTATTTTAGTAAATGTTTAGCATTTTCTTCATTCTAGTCTTCGCATTTCTTCTTATTTCTGAATTATACCTATGGAGTTTTTAATGGAGGAGATTCTGCCCTCTATTCATTATCTGGAGTCTTGTGTCCAGTTCTGGAATCCTCAACATAAGAAGGACGTGGAGCTGCTGCAGTGGGTCCAGAGGAGGCTACAGAGATGGTCCGAGGGCTTCTGCTATGAGGCCAAGATGAGAGTTAGGGCTGTTCAGCCTGGAGAAGAGAAGGCTCTGGGGAGACATTAGAGCAGCTTCCAGTGCTGAAAGGGGCTCCAGGAAAGCTGGGGAGGGACTGTTTTCAAAGGCTTGTAGTGATAGGACTGGGGCAACGTGTATAAACTGGAGAGGAGCAGATTTAGACTAGACATAAGGAGGAATTTCTTCCTGATGAGGGTGGAGAGGCCCTGGCCCAGGTTGCTCAGGGAAGTCATGGCTGCCCCATCCCTGGAGGTGTTCAAGGCCAGGTTGAATGGGGCTTGGAGCAACCAGATCCAGTGGGAGGTGTCCCTGCCCATTGCAGGGGGTGGAACTGGATGGGCTTTAAGGTCCCTTCCAAGCCAAACTATTGCATGATTCTCAGGTGGCATCAGTAATACTTCTGGTATTTCTGTTGGGAAATAAAGATTACTAAAATAATGAAAGCTTCGGCAGTTTGTCTCTGCAGAATGTTAGACTGCAATGATTTTGTTGTCGGTAATTCATATTCGAGATGCTGTCAGAATAATTCAGTTGCCTTTTCCTACTCGACAGGTTCTGCATTTTGGTAAATACAGAGATGTGGCAGAGTGTGGGGTAAGTTGTACGACTTACACACGTTCTGAGATGTAATAGTAGATAAAGATGCAGTTTGTAAGTGCTTGTTTATTACTCACCAGTGGATTCCTGGAGATAGTGCTCTTAAAATGCAAATCTCCTATTTGGAAAGAAGAGTGTTCTTAGCTCTTTATGGCCATTCTGAGTTCAGCAGATCTCAAGGCATTTCTATTGTCTTTAAAATTTGTTTTGCTTGGAGGAGGGTAAAAAAGCGCACTCTAAATCTGGAAAATTTCTGCTGTGGAGAATAATTTATTCTTGGTAGCGCAGAGCTGTTAAAATCAATATATTATAAGCACAGACTGTTTGGATCCAATGTTTTATGATTATGTAGTCCTGCATGTTTGTTATAATTTCTGGCTACATAACAGAATCCATGGGGTTAGTTTAAAAAAACGAAAACAAACTCTTAATCGGATTTGTAACAACATTCCTTTTGATGTTGTAGCCTCAGCAGGAAATTGATCTGAACTCCTCCCACACTGTCACCTCCGAGAGACAGACCTTCTACTGCGTCCCAGTGCCTGGTGAATCAGCATGGGTGAAAGAAATATCTTTTTTGGCTGAGCTAGTGCTCTGTTACACAGTGATCACCAACCAGTTCATTAGAAGTAGAGAGATAAGTTTATTTAAGGTTTCTTTTATTTCAAGTGAATGGGGATCAGTGCAAAAAGGTGCTAGGTGTAAAATTGGTGGTGTGTTATACGTGCAAAGAGGATGCTCATGTATTTAGGAGACTTGCTTTTGGATTCAGTGGGGGCTTAGGCTGGATTTTCATGTATGCTTGAAAACTTCTGGTAATTTCTAATTGCAAATGCTTGGAAAATGAGAAATTTTGTCTGAGCCGTGGATTTTCCGTTGGTGTTTTCTGACTAAGTTAGAACACAGTTACACTGAGAGTCTCCTACAGGAACCCATTGAAACACTCACAGCTGAGCATATTAAAACAATAATTCCTGGAAAACTGAAGTAACTGTGGTTTTTAAAGTTTGACTGTTGTCGTTTTCTCAGTGAGCACTGGAAACATTTTAGGGAGAAAGCAATCCTCTTCAGTTTCTCCTAGTACATGGAATTCAAATTATCCAAGTGGGATGGGTACAGGATGCTGCCTCTTATACTTTCTTGGAATTTTATATTCACTTCCCCTCTAAGGGAGCAAGGGAGAGGTCTAGAAAGCTGAAGATACCTTGTCTTTGATGAAAAAGATGATAAGAATTTGATGGTAAAACTATGATGAGTTGATATTTCATATTCTGAGTTCAGAATACTGAAGACTAATTCAATATTTGCCCATCGTGCTACAAAAAGGGAAAGTGAATTAACTTTCAAAAATCGTTTACACATAAGATGCAAGCAATTTTACGGAAGTATGTGAATATTCTGTTTCTTCTATAGTAATGGTAACTATATTAGACAGCAAGTCTTTGAATATTATTATAACGTCTGTTCTTCTTTTTTTTTTGAAGGGGGAGAGAGAATTCTTGAGGTTTTGAGTTGTGTCTGACCATGAGCATGTTCTCTGCATGAAAAAGAACCCTTTGTTAGAGATTGGCAGTGGAATAGCACTCAGTGGGGTTGGTTTGTTTGTTTTCAACAAAGCCAGTGAATGTTCTGCACTTCTTAAGCAGGTTATTTATGTATCTGAAAAGATGACTTCTAGACAGCAGTTTGAATCCTTATTTTCATGTACTGCTGAAAACAGGATAATAGCTTTTTGGTTTAAAAAACCCAACTTCGTTTGAATTCTCTCAACTGAGCCTGTGTTGCCCTTAATCCTCGATTTTACGCATATATCAGTGCCAGCCAAGCTCGAGTGAGTCCTTCAACGTCCTACACCCCCAGCCGCCACAAGCGGAGCTATGAGGAAGATGAGGATATGGATCTGCATCCATCTAAACAGAAAGAGCAACATATGGGTAATAGACTTTATTGATGAACAGTTACTATGGTATCTTTCCAGGATTTGCAACCTTTTTTAAAGGTTGAAGTGTTTGCAGTTCAATCAGGACTGTTTATACAGCCTTCATAAGTGATTTGGTGGCTTTGTTGGAGTTACCAGTGGTTTAAATTAAAGCAGCATGGGAAAGCCGATGGTGTGCAGTGTACGTGTATTGTAAGACTTGCTAGAGTCAAATCCTAAAGTTCATCTCTTGTACAGTGGCACCTGGGCCTTGCCTTTTCTGTGTAACAGCACACGAACCACTCGTAGCAGCAGGCTGAAATTCAGGATGGCTTGTTTACCTTAAAATCCACACTAGAGTGGGAAATTAATCTCAGGGAAATCATGTAACCTTGTCTGTCTCTGTAGGTGTTACTGTGTCAGTTAGGTGCTGCTATGCTACAGACAATAGTCTTTATCTTCCAACCTTACCTCTTTTTCTGACGTGACACTAGCTGTATCCATCCACTGAAAGGAACCAGATTAACACCAGACACTTCTGTTATCCTGAAGAAACCTATTAAACCTTTCAACAGGATGGTATTTTGGATACCAGCAGCATTCAGAGCATGTGCAGTTTTTAATTGCATTGTTATCAATTTGTGAACTGCTCATCTCAATGCTCTTCTGCAGAGATGCTACTTAAACCGGCATGTGGGACTTTGGGAGGTTTTGGTGTGAGTTTGTTTTTTGTTTTTTTTTTGAATGAGAGGAAGCAGTTCATTTAAAATCCAGTCCTTTTAATGAAATAAAATCTGTAGAAGCTGTTGCTTTCTGTTGTTTGGTGCTATGTGTCTGTCAGGTTCATGAGCCAAATCCAGTTGGGTTTTTTTTTTGCACGTTTACCAGTTTCATTGGATCATTTAGGCTGGTGCAGACAAACATTACCTTTGCAGTCCTACCCAGTTTATAAAACATTTGTTCACACAGCTGAAGCATTACATTTTGAAAATCAGTTTGTTGGCTGTGTTTGAGTTTCTAAGACACATAAATCTCTACTAGAACTCACCCTTATCTTGGTGATAGGATATATGTATTTGTGAGACACTTCTGAGTAAGAGTATCTTCTGTCAAATATATGACTTCATTTAATATTTTTATCTCAGACTTCTTGTTAAAATGGTTTAATTCTGTGTTCCTCACTGAAGAAAGTTGTTAACACTTGCATTTCTGTTTAAAGAGCCTACAAATCCTTTATTTTTCAGGCACTGGAGGCGATATCCATGGGTGTGCAGAGCCAAAGAGATTAGAAACAGAAGCTTCTGCAGGTCATCATCTCATTTCTCCCAACTGCTCCCCTCCACTTGACTTAAATTTTCCGTTGCCAGGAGAGAAGGGACCAGCGTGTCTTGTAAAGGTAACCCAGGAGGAGAGGTGATGGGTGGCCCTCAGTGAGGCAGGCAAAATCTGTTAGTGTAGGCACTCAGACTTGCATTGGTTTACAAGGTCAGAAATTGTCTTTGAACCAGAAGTCTGTTGCTGCAGAGCGTTATGTTGTTTCTCTTGCTATGTGTGAATTGCCAAGCTCCTTCCACACAGTTTGTGGATCCTTCCTGCAGGTAACAATGACACAATCCATTGCTAGATGCTCAGGGGTGCAGCTGGTACCCACTCCTGGTTTTTTGCTGTTAGATTTGTCCTCTTAAGGAAACAAAGTTGTGACAGAGCAAGCAAAACCCTACATGTGGTGTTTGAAACCGATTCACTGCTGTGTAGCTGCCAATATAAAATTTCAAGCTATTACCTTGCTGAATGCTCTCTTCTTCAGCAGATCTCGATAAATCTGATTAGAATGCAGTTCTTTACATTCACATAGCAAAAGAATGTCAGTAGGAGAAAGCATCCCATTGCAGAAATTCATTGGCCCTCTGAAGATTGAGGGGACCACCTCATGCAGCAAAGTCTCCTGGGATGTTTCCTTTCACCTGTGTGTGAGTACAGTCCTGCACCTGGCCCACCTGCCTTTGTGCTTTATTATTTTCAGGTCTATGAGAGCTGGGATAGTTTCAAAGTGAACGATGTCCTGGAAGTCTATGGTATTTTGTCTGTGGATCCAGTGCTGAGCATCATAAACAGTGAAGAGAGGTAAGGCTCCTCTGATGTGTGATCCTGAAATGAAGGGTTTCTGTTTGAATAAGCAAAGTATTTTGGCTGTACCCTTAATACAGACAGGGAAAGGTGTAAATACCTGTCAGTTATGCTTAAGGAGTTAATTTTGTTGTTTAAAGATGCTCGTTATGGAAAGGGTTGAATCCCGTGTCCTGTAAATTGATGTCCTTTGTACTCTTGTGTCCTTACCCTTGGGTACACGATGCAGCTTTCTTTCAGGCTGTTGTACAGCAGAAAGTGCTTCTGCAGCTAAACGGTTTGTGCTCCTTCATGCCTATTAAACCTTTAATGAATGAGTGGATAGTGAACAAGGCTCTTAAATAAGCTTTAGGATTCTAAATTGTCTTTTGGGAATGATTTGCAAGTCCAGGAAATTTGTTGCCATAACGAGTTCTGTAGATTAGAAAAGGATAAAGATTGCATGTCTGCACGGAGAGTGGGATAGAGACCGGAATGAGTATAAATTGGATTGATTTTTTTTCATTAATTAAGGTGTATCATCAATTTATGCTGCTGATAGAAACTTCCCACTTCACCTGTTGTTCCGTTCTCCTGTGACTTGCTTGACAAAACACAAGCTAATTGAGAAGGATGCCAGAAGTCAGTATTTAAAACAAAAGTGTTACCACTCTGACCTATTTACCGCTGGTGTCTTGAGTCACTGTGCTTTAAATTCCTGCTGTTGGTGACTTTGTTTACCTTCCCGATCAGTGCAATATGGAGAGCACAGCGTGAATCCCTTACAGTGCCAGCTGCTTACAAGTGAGCTCAGCCGGGTCAGCTGCTTTGGGCTGTCAGTGCCTGGCAGCTAATCCCAGACTGGCAGCTCTGCTGGGCTCTCCTGGCTAGCGATTTTGTTCCTGCCTGTCATTCTGTCACAAAGAGACAAAATGGTGGCTTTTAGCAATGTTTTGAATGCAAACAGAGTAAAGAGAAAGAGATGATAGTTGGTGGAGGCAAAGTTATGAAGCCTTTGAGCTTTTAAAACTGGCACAATTTGATTTGTACCAAGCTTTACCATCATCTGGTACAGTCTCTTGAGGGATTTGAGTTTGTGTAACAAATGAAAACCACCTGGAAGAAATTTTGTAAGGCCTCATCAGGTAGGGCAAAGTTTGTGTCTCAACTCTTAAATTCAGAGGTATTACCTTGAAGTTTGAGCTGAGGTACATGAGGATTTCTTTCCTTCCTGTTTTTATTCAGCCAGTGGCACGGCTGCTGTGTAACTGTCTTCAAGATCCTGTTGTCAGGCTCAGAACCAGGTGGAATACGGAAATCCCATGTGTGCACACACAAATGTCATAAATCATCACCCTACTTCTTAAAAGTTACTGTTCAGACTTAGTACATGCTGGATAGAACAAAACGTAACGCTTTATTTGACACTACATCTTATTAAATCATGCAGCAGATAGTAAATATGAAGGGTTAGGGGTTTAGGTTTTGGGATGGGTTTGGGGTTTTAGGGTGGGGTTTGGTGTTTATTTTTTCAGGAAAGTAAGATTTGATTCTTTTCTGATAAAGCAGAATCCATTTTTGGGGGGCAAGCGTGGCATTTCTACATCGTTCTCTAGCTGAGTCTGTATTTGTGTTTATAAAACCATAAGGGTGGCAGTTTGAATAGGGGTGGAGTTAGCGGGAACTGAGTTCAGATGTTGTTTGTTCCCATGCGCTGTGTTCTTGGCCCGGTTCCACCACTGTTAGTCAGAGGGAGAGGAATTTGTGTGGAATGTCTGAGTCCAGTCGTGCTGTGCCCCTTCTTCCGGACAGCTCGGCCCTCGATCCGATGGAGTGCATGGATGCGGCAGAGGAACAGCGAGTACACAGTCCTCCGGCCTCGTTAGTCCCCAGGATTCACGTGATTTTGGCACAGAAATTACAACACATTAACCCATTGCTGCCTGCCTGCCTTAATGAAGAGGAGAGTAAAACCTGTGAGTGTCTGAATTCGACCTTTCTCTGTGTACCTGTAAACACACAAGTTCCTGGTACGTGTGACCAGTTGCTTCTTTGCTCAGAGATAAATGCATCAACAGCAGGGTTTGAATTCAAACATTGTTAAATGGAGGAACCATTCAGCACTACAGAACTGGAGAAGATGCAGCTGCTTGTAGTTGTGATCCTTATGCATTTGTTTTTCTGAACTAAATGTGATCTCTATGAAGCTTGGTGTTGTGTTTTGCATGATGAAGGATTTTACAAAGTCGTTCAGCCGCAAGATTTGATTTGTGTTCAAATGGAGCATGAATTGCTGGAAAATTAGATTTCCCATTTACTATAAGAGTGAAAATAAGAAACATACTGACAATGTAAAAATCATAATGCAGTGAGGAAAATAAGGCGATTCTGTTTTGAAGCAGCTGTGCTATTCCTTGTGGCTATTTTTCTGTCATTGAATTATTGCATGCAAACCAGGTGATCACTAGACGATCTTTAAGGTCCATTCCAACCCAAACCTGTAACTGGGATTTATCACTTTCTTCCTTATGTGCCTTGTATTGCTTATTCTGAGCCACACTACGTATAACAGGGCTTTTTAATTCTTTAATATAGTATGGATAGGCTATTGATTTTGGAAATTGGACTCCAAACTTCCCAGCCTTCTGCAAACGCATGACACAATATCTCATTTAGAAAAAGAAAACATTTTCAAGGAGATGTTGAGTGACTCGGGTTATCCAAAGCCATCAGTAGCTTAGGTGGAAAACCAAAAAATGTGGGGTTACTGCTTTGGAGTAACCATTTCCTTTGTTATGCTTTAACAAAAAATCAGATTTGCATAGAGGGGATAGGGTGAGGAGCAGCACATTTCTGACTTTTGTCTTCTGCTTTTTTTTNACAGCGTGAATCCCTTACAGTGCCAGCTGCTTACAAGTGAGCTCAGCCGGGTCAGCTGCTTTGGGCTGTCAGTGCCTGGCAGCTAATCCCAGACTGGCAGCTCTGCTGGGCTCTCCTGGCTAGCGATTTTGTTCCTGCCTGTCATTCTGTCACAAAGAGACAAAATGGTGGCTTTTAGCAATGTTTTGAATGCAAACAGAGTAAAGAGAAAGAGATGATAGTTGGTGGACGCAACATTATGAAGCCTTTGAGCTTTTAAAACTGGCACAATTTGATTTGTACCAAGCTTTACCATCATCTGGTACAGTCTCTTGAGGGATTTGAGTTTGTGTAACAAATGAAAACCACCTGGAAGAAATTTTGTAAGGCCTCATCAGGTAGGGCAAAGTTTGTGTCTGAACTCTTAAATTCAGAGGTATTACCTTGAAGTTTGAGCTGAGGTACATGAGGATTTCTTTCCTTCCTGTTTTTATTCAGCCAGTGGCACGGCTGCTGTGTAACTGTCTTCAAGATCCTGTTGTCAGGCTCAGAACCAGGTGGAATATGAAAATCCCGTGTGTGCACACACAAATGTCATAAATCATTACCCTACTTCTTAAAAGTTACTGTTCAGACTCAGTACATGCTGGATAGAACAAAACGTAACACTTTATTTGACACTACATCTTATTAAATCATGCAGCAGATAGTAAATATGAAGGGTTAGGGGTTTAGGTTTTGGGATGGGTTTGGGGTTTTAGGGTGGGGTTTGGTGTTTATTTTTTCAGGAAAGTAAGATTTGATTCTTTTCTGATAAAGCAGAATCCATTTTTGGGGGGCAAGCGTGGCATTTCTACATCGTTCTCTAGCTGAGTCTGTATTTGTGTTTATAAAACCATAAGGGTGGCAGTTAGAATAGGGGTGGAGTTAGCGGGAACTGAGTTCAGATGTTGTTTGTTCCCATGCGCTGTGTTCTTGGCCCGGTTCCACCACTGTTAGTCAGAGGGAGAGGAATTTGTGTGGAATGTCTGAGTCCAGTCGTGCTGTGCCCCTTCTTCCGGACAGCTCGGCCCTCGATCCGATGGAGTGCATGGATGCGGCAGAGGAACAGCGAGTACACAGTCCTCCGGCCTCGTTAGTCCCCAGGATTCACGTGATTTTGGCACAGAAATTACAACACATTAACCCATTGCTGCCTGCCTGCCTTAATGAAGAGGAGAGTAAAACCTGTGAGTGTCTGAATTCGACCTTTCTCTGTGTACCTGTAAACACACAAGTTCCTGGTACGTGTGACCAGTTGCTTCTTTGCTCAGAGATAAATGCATCAACAGCAGGGTTTGAATTCAAACATTGTTAAATGGAGGAACCATTCAGCACTACAGAACTGGAGAAGATGCAGCTGCTTGTAGTTGTGATCCTTATGCATTTGTTTTTCTGAACTAAATGTGATCTCTATGAAGCTTGGTGTTGTGTTTTGCATGATGAAGGATTTTACAAAGTCGTTCAGCCGCAAGATTTGATTTGTGTTCAAATGGAGCATGAATTGCTGGAAAATTAGATTTCCCATTTACTGTAAGAGTGAAAATAAGAAACATACTGACAATGTAAAAATCATAATGCAGTGAGGAAAATAAGGCGATTCTGTTTTGAAGCAGCTGTGCTATTCCTTGTGGCTATTTTTCTGTCATTGAATTATTGCATGCAAACCAGGTGATCACTAGACGATCTTTAAGGTCCATTCCAACCCAAACCTGTAACTGGGATTTATCACTTTCTTCCTTATGTGCCTTGTATTGCTTATTCTGAGCCACACTACGTATAACAGGGCTTTTTAATTCTTTAATATAGTATGGATAGGCTATTGATTTTGGAAATTGGACTCCAAACTTCCCAGCCTTCTGCAAACGCATGACACAATATCTCATTTAGAAAAAGAAAACATTTTCAAGGAGATGTTTAGTGACTCGGGTTATCCAAAGCCATCAGTAGCTTAGGTGGAAAACCAAAAAATGTGGGGTTACTGCTTTGGAGTAACCATTTCCTTTGTTATGCTTTAACAAAAAATCAGATTTGCATAGAGGGGATAGGGTGAGGAGCAGCACATTTCTGACTTTTGTCTTCTGCTTTTTTTTCAGTTATTTCTAATTTCATGTCTGAACTGTCACCAGTGCGAGCGGAGTTGCTCGGGTTCCTCACCCACGCCCTGCTGGGAGACAGTTTGGCTGCTGAGTACCTGATACTGCACCTCATCTCAACAGTGTGAGTATTCAGGCGTTTGCTGAGAATTTATATATTCATCTTTCTTAAGAGATCTTCCCTTTGGGGGTTCTTTACCAAAATAAGGGCTGTGAATGCTCTGACAGACTTAGTGTGTTCCCTCTTAGCTGACTGATACCACAAAACAGTTGAGATGTGACCAGAATGGGGAGAAGATGCACCGTAAGAGAGAGAGGAAAGCCCAGGGCAGGCAAACAAATAAGCCTGGTAAGCAGGGAAATGGAGACTGGGCACTGAGAAAGGAAAATGATTAAGAAGAATGTTTACTGAGTAACAACTGAGCACAGGAGAACAGAAGATCTGGAAGGTGCGTTGCAGGATCTCAGGCACTCTAAAGGCGCAGCTTTTGTGTAGAGCAGCCAGCCTTCTACCAGCCTTCAGGCCAGCTTAGCCCAGGATGGTAGTGAGGGAAGGAAATGGGGCTGCTGCTTGTGTTTGTGTTAGTGTGAGCTCCTGCTCGCTATCAACACACCAATCAAAGGGATCTATACCTGTATCCACTGTTAATCAGACACTTGGTTTTCGTTTAGTTACGCCAGACGAGATGTGCTTCCTCTGGGAAAATTCACAGTCAACTTGAGCGGCTGCCCAAGAAACAGCATCTTCACAGAGCACATCTACCGCATCATCCAGCAGCTCGTTCCAGCGGTAAGAATAACAGTTTTAAGTTTCTGATTGTAGACGTTGCACTCGTCGTTCCAACCAAATAAACAAAGTGGAAGTTAAAGGCAGACTTCTTAAACGAAGGCTCCTGCTGTCTGTGTAGAGGGCATGTAAAAATGGAGATATGGCCTGCCTGTCAGCTGGAGTCTCTATCTACCAAGTCATCTGGGATGAGCATGGAATAAAATCATATCCTTACGGGTATCAAACTGACAGACAGGTGCTACACACTTAATTTTGTTTTTCTGGATTGACATCTATAGACATTTAAGTCATTCAATTTTCACATCAATGCTGTTTATCCCCAAGTCTGTAGATGAGTTCATGGGGATCCGTTATGGTGTCGTAATAATTGTATTGCTGCAATAACTCAGTTGGGTTTTTGCTCATCCTAGATGTGCGATGCAGGTGATTGGAGTTCTTAACGACGTTATTTTCCTTCGGGAAGCTGTGTTTTTTCAAGTATTCGGCATTTGGGACAAAGCGTGTTCTGTATTGTGGCAACACCGTTTGTTTTACTCCCTGTGGAGGTTCCTGGGTTGCAGCTCTTGCTGAAGGAAGCACTATTTACAGGGGAGCTGGAGGGGAGGAACTGAGCACATCAGTCTCTTTTCTCATTGCAGTCCTATCGCCTACAAATGACCATTGAAAACATGAACCATTCGCGATTTAACCCGCACAAAGACTACGCTGCTAATCGCCTTGTCAGCGGAGTCTTGCAGCTCGCCAGCAACACTTCCCTCGTGGTAGATGAGACTCAGCTCGAGCAAGGACAGCTCGACACTACAGGTAGGGCTGGAGCATTAAAAGCTGATACAAGACACTTGAAGCTAATTGTGCCCCAGTGATAATTTTCTATTGCAAAAATCTTTGTGGCTCCAAAAATTGGAAATATCTAGCAATTCTCCCTACATCGTTGTAGCAAGGTAGGTGTTGGTCTGTCCTCCCAAGTAAGACCCATGAAGACCTCACCTACAAACACAGACGCTAGGCCAGGTAAAATCTTGAAATCCTTCAGGAATTCTTACTTTTGGCCTTCAGAAATGGTTGTCTCTGTGCAGGAGGTACCACAGACATGAGAAGGAACAGGATGCTCATTAAGAACAAGACAGGGAAAAGAAAATCAAGTCTGGTGTTGGGATCCCGTTGTCAGAATTTATTGTTGTCTTTCCAGGTGTTCACAATGTGACAGCGCTGGGGAATCTGATCACTTGGCAGAAGGTGGATTATGACTTCAGTTACCACCAGATGGAATTCCCGTGCAATATTAATGTCCTTATCACTTCAGAAGGCCGATCGCTCCTACCGGTACGGCAAAGTCTTCCTGAATTTGGGGAACTGTAGCAGTTGGTAATGACTCACTCGGAGTGTGGCATTCCTGAGCCAAGTGAAATGGGACAACTGTCCTGTGACCAGGGTGGGAGTGACAGCAGCCTGAATTACTGCTGCTTACACAAGTGCTTGGCTGCAGCCAAGCCAAAAAACAAGGGAGTGACCTTCTCTCCTTGGCTGCACAGCGTAGCCGTGGCACAGCAGTAACTGGAGGTACTGATGGAGATGACAGCAGGGGCTAAAGCCCGTGGTTACAGTGCTGCTGCTCTCAAAGCCTTGTTCTAGCACAGCAGCTTCTGAGGTGATGGGTAATGAATCCAGTGCTGTCCCTTGGAACATGGAGTCACCCAAGCTCACTAACTTCTGCTGTCTTGCATTCTACAGGAACTGAGAGCTTGTTCTTGTGCCTCTAAGGGAAACCAGCTCCTGCTTGAGTAGAGACTCAAAGGGAACCGTTAAATATTATTGTATTACTTAAATTGTGGGAAATAGGAACTTCTGTCACTACAGAGATTAGATAAGTCTTGGAGTTGCAAAAGAAAGATGGGACATGGAAAGAGACAATATGTGATTTTATTTTCCAGTCAGATTGCCAAGTCCACTTACAGCCCCAGATAATCCCACCCAATATGGAGGAGTACATGAGCAGCCTCCTCACGGCCGTGCTCCCATCGGTGCTGAACAAGTTTCGCATCTATCTGAGTTTATCGAGGCTGCTGGACTACAGCATCTCTGATGAGGTGACCAAGGTACGGGAGACCTAACTTATCTGTTTTTAGCTGCCTATCTCAATAGAACGTACCTTAAGGGAAACTTGCTGTACTTCCCCATTGCTGTCCCTGCCCAGAAGTCTCATTGAAGTTTTCTAAAATCAAACAGAAGCATTTTCTCATCATGAATGTGCAGGGTCCTACACTCGGGTTGTGGCAATCTGTGGTTTCAAAACAGGGTGGGGGAAAATGTGATTAAGAACAGACCTGTGGAGAAGGACTTGGGCTGCTGGGAGGTGAGAAGCTCCATATGAGCCAGCAGTGTCTTCTCGCGGCCCAATGACTGTCCTGGCTGCATCCAGAGCAGCAGGGCCAACAGGGCCAGGGAGGGGATTCTCTCCCTCTGCTCTGGGGAGTCCCCACCTGAAGCCCTGAGTTTAGTTCTGGGATCCCCAACATCAGAAGGAGAAGGAACTGTTGGAGCAGGTCCAGAGGGAGCCACGGAGATAATGTGAGGGCTAGAGCCCCTCTGCTGTGAGGCCAGACTGAGAGAGTTGGGGTTGTTCAGTCTGGAGAAGAGAAGGCTGTGGGAAAACCTTAGAGCAGCTTCTAGTGCTGAAAGGGGCTCCAGGAAAGCTGGGAAGGGCTTTTTACAAGGGCCTGGAGTGACAGGATGAGGGGGAACAGCTTTAAATTGGAAGGAGACAGATTTAGACTAGACAGACAGAGGAATTTCTTCATAATGAGTGCGGGGAGACCCTGGCCCAGGTTGCCCAGAGCAGGGATGGCTGCTCATCCCTGGAGGTGTTCAAGGCCAGGCTGGATCGGGTTTGGAGCCCCTGATCCAGTGGGAGGTATCCCTGCCCATGGCAGGGGGTTGAGACTGGACTCCAATACAACCCACACCCTTCTCTGGTTTGCACTCCTATTTCAGTGCATGCTTCACGTGTGCCGTGCTTTCTAAAACTCACATTGAAAAAATAAATCCTTTTCAATGATGACAATTTGCCCCTTTTTACTCGGGTTTGCTTCCCGCCAGCAGGAAATTGAAGTATTTCCCTTGTAATCTAAGGGTAGTTGTGGCATTTGGCTCCTTACAGGCTCATGGTGAGGGTTCATTGTCCCTTAATTACATGCTGTGTTGTTTGCAGGCAGTAGAAGAAGATTTCGTAGAGATGCGGAAGAACGACCCTGAGAGCGTAACAGCTGATGATCTGCACAGAACGCTGCTCGTGGCAAGGTGGGTAGCACTGTCTGTCCTCCCCAAGGGCTTCCGGCCAGCAGGGAGCAAACATCAATGCCCGTGTCTGCGTTGGGTTGTAGCTAACAACAATGGGTGTCATCTCCTCTCCCCAGGTTTCTCTTGGCACAGCTTCGTAGTTGGCCAAAGCACGCTTTTTCCCATGCTTTCTAGTTCATTGGACACAGGAAGAAAACTGGTTTTGTTCTGAATTAGCACCTAAAACCTGACGTGTGAACAGTAACAGCTGTGTCTGCTCCTCCAGGTTCCTGTCTCTGAGCGCGGGGCAGACGACACTATCACGAGAGCGATGGCTGCGAGCAAAACAGCTGGAGGTGCTGCGGAAAGCCAGGCTCCAGCAGCAGAGATGTGTCAATGGGAATGAACTCTAATAATCCTGTGGATGTCACTATGGAAAGGTGTCTTTTTCTCGCTGGAACCCCTACTGAGATTGGAATATTGTTTATACCAGGTTTTGTAGATAATTTATACCAAAAAGCTATGGCTATTTACTCACACAGCCGAATACTTAACTCTGTGCAGCCAGTTACAATTATTTTATGACCTTTTTTTTTGGAGCCTGTTTTGTAAGTGAAAATTGGTTACAACGAGCAAATTGTTTGATATTAAACTTTAATACAGAGGTTGTCTAAGCTAATTTCTCTGAATAATAGGAAAATATAAGCTAGAGCCTTTCATCCACAGCAGTTGCAGCTCTGGCCTGGCATCAGGCTGTGATAAAGTATTTGAATGTCTGAATTGGGAGAAACAGTGGGTTCAGGTCCCCAGTGGCTCTGGCTGAAGGAAACAGGGGCTCTGGGCGGGCTGTTCCTTGTGCTGAGGCACCAGTGACTGTGGCGTGGTACAAAGTGCTGCGATCTCACTGCTGACATGCTTTCTAAATGAAATACAGCTTCATTGTCTTGGAGGAACACCCTGACTAACTACTTACATCTCCCTAAGGAGCTTTCTTCAGGCACAACTCTTTACAAAAGCCTTCACTGAGAATGGGTGACCCCAAGACACAACCTCTCTCTCTCTTCTCCATGACCAGTAATGCAGGGTGTTCAAACAGTTTAAATTGGAGCAGCAGAGCATTAAGAACAGTCTGGAATGCTCCCATTCCTGGAGCGGGGTGAGAGCTGCCTGGCAGATGCCACTTGGGACTGTTTGAACAAGGCTGGCTGGAGCAGAGAAACACTCAACCAGCCTGGGAGGGGAGTGATCCAGATACTGGGAGGCTGTGTTGTGGTGACCCTCCAAGCATCAGGGATGGCATTAATACTGAATTTGCCTTCAGATCACAGAATCATGGACCAGGTTGGGTTGGAAGGGACCTCAAAGCCCATCCAGTTCCACCCCCTGCCCTGGATCAGGTTGCTTCCAGCCTTGAACACCTCCAGGAATGGGGCAGCCACCACTGCTCTGGGCAACCTGGGCCAGGGCCTCCACACCCTTATTGTGGAGAAATTCCTCCTTATGTCTAGTCTAAATCTTAACACTTCAGACTTACTGTTTGTAAATAGA
>WAAB01000700.1:0-18005 GCA_013389865.1 Piaya cayana
TCACGCTACACAGACCACAGCCCGCCCAACAGGCCATTCGCCATGTCTGCAGCCAGAGGAAGGCCCTGTGTCTGGGGGGCACAGAGAAGCAGGAGAGGACAATGTTTCTGTGGAAGATTTGGAAAGCATCCTCAAGAGGATTTAGGTCCCTCCAGGATCATTTGCTTTTAACAACAAACAGACAAAGGCTGCTAAGCGTCCTAATTACATCTGTTAAAGACCTTAGCTAGGAAAAACATACCTTTGTCAAGTCCCTTCTCCATTTTTAACCGTTTTCCATCTAAGAAATTAGAGACCAAGACTATGATTAAATGAACACCAGTGCATCACTTAGCTCTTCCCTTTCTCCTTCCCTGTTCCTTATTCACTCCTGATGCTTCTCCCCCCACCCCGACAGTTACAGTTTAGGTGATTCGCTGCCAAGCATCATAGGAGGCAGGCAGCTCAGCCCAGAAGCTGATTGTCCCTCCTAGGCTCCAGGTTCTCTGCAACATCCTCTAACTCATCCAGGATTTCGGAGAAAGATGGCCGCTTAAATGCTTCCACCTGCAATGAGAAAGAAAGCTGAAGAGGACAGCTTGGACATGAGGTGGATGCTCTGCAGCAGCTCTGCTGGGTCCCCCAAGGCTGGGCAGCAGCACTTATCCATCACCGGCACTGGTCTTAGCCCCATGCTTGCTGATGGAGCCTTCTGGCATCACCACTTGGCGATCCAGGCCTGGGCTGCTGCAAACAAGCAGCCACAGGAGAAGTCCAGTGGTGTGGTCCAGCACAAGCAAATGCAGTGTGATGTTGGAAACCAGCCTGACATGCACCAGCTTGCAGAGGTTGTGGGAACTGCTCATCCCAAAGTCCACCCAAGCAGCGTGGACAGACAGTTTGCAGAAAAAGGCTGCAGGTAGGCAGCAGGAGGGAGAATGATCATTCCCTGGGCTTTATTGTGACAGTCAGTATCTCACTGTCTTGTCTCCTTGATGCAGCTCACCCTCAGTGGACTGGGATCCCCCAGCCCTTCCAACACCATCCGGGTGAAGCCAAAGTGAGGGACGCGGCCCAGGGGACCCCTATCCTGCACCCACTCCATGCCATTCCAGGGCTGCCCTTTGTGCCTGGCCCCATGGAGCCACCTGGGTAGCTGAACAGAAACTCTGCCAACCTGCACAGAACACAAGCGAAGAGAAGAACATCTCCAAGGGCCATTTCTGCCCAATGCCCATTATTATATCAACTTGCATGAGGAAGCTGCCTGTCAGAGACACAAGATCTGAATACACGTAAACCTAAGCCACTTGCTGATGAATCACTGTGCTAATTCAGGACAAGTTATTGACACATCCTTGGGACCCATGCAAGGATTTACTTCCATTTGCAACCTAGAAATCAGATGCATCATGATCACCCAGCTTGTCTACTTTCTGCTTGATTTCTACCTTTCTTTTTCTTTTCCTTTCAGAGATTTACTCAAATCCTCATTTTCATAGAATCATAGAAATCACGGAATGGTTTGGGTTAGAAGGGACCTCAAAACCCATCCAGTCCCACCCCCTGCCATGGGCAGGGACACCTCCCACTGGATCTGGTTGTTCCAAGCCCCATCCAACCTAGTCTTGAATCCCTCCAGGGATGGGGCAGCCACCACTGCTCTGGGCAACCTGGGCCAGGGCCTCCCCACCCTCACAGCAAAACATTTCCTCCTAAGATCTCATCTCTATCTCCTCTCTTTCAGCTCAAAACCATTCCACTCATCCTATTCCTGCACTCTCTGATCAAGAGCCCCTCCTCAGCTTTCCTGGAACCCCTTTCAGCACTGGAAGCTGCTCTAAGGTCTCCCCACAGCCTTCTCATCTCCAGGCTGAACAACCCAGACTCTCAGCCTGACCTCGTACAGGAGGTTCTCCAGCACCAGAACATCTCTGTGGCCTCCCCTGGACTTGCTCCAGCAGCTCCATGTCCTTCCTATGCTGAGGACTCCAGAACTGGACACAGGGCTCCAGGTGGGGTCTCACCAGAGTGGAGCAGAGGGGCAGAATCCCCTCCCTTACCCTGCTGGTCCCACTGCTCTGGATGCAGCCTAGGACACAGTTGGCCTTCCGAGGTTTCTTGCTGCTTTGCCTCCTGAGGCTTTGGGCAGCATAGGGAGGCCCCCACCTTCAACCATTACTTTTTATGCTAAAGTGAGAAATGTTGGAGAACTACACTATGATGATATATGTAATGCTGGAGCTTGTAACAGCAAGGCAGTGCCCTCCAGAGAGGATCAGACATGTGTGTCTGCCAACAGCATGGCTTAAGGAGCAACGCACCTCTCAGTTTGGGGTCAACATGCAAGGGAACAGGCAGGACTGCAGGATGTTTTGGGATGTAATAGACAAACTAAACACTTCTCCTAGGAGCAAAATTGGAGTTAATAAAACCATACTACTGGCCCAGGAAGATCTCATCACTTCACAGCTCAGGTGGCAGAGCCCTGAGTAATAGCACTGAGAACAGAAGGTTCAAGCTCTCCAGGTTTCACAAGAATTTTGGTCTCTATTGTACAAGTATGACACAAACCAGATAACGCCAAATAAATTTTTTTTTTAAAAAAAAGGGAAAAAAACCCTAGCTAGAATCATACCAAACAGCAGCTTGCAGCAAGGTCCAGCACCTGCTTGGGGCACCCACTGACCATCCCTTGGAAGGCAGCAACATCCAAGCCGTAATCCTGTGAGGAAGGGAGAAGAGCCCACAGAAAATACTTTCAGCTATGAAGTCCTTTAAAAGATTTTCACCCTTCTCAAGGTGTTAAAGCACAAAATAATTATGGTTCAAAGCTCTTTGAGTTTCCACCACAGCTTTTTCACTGATGGCTATGGAAAGGTACCAGGGCAACATCAGCTTTGGTAGGAGCACACAGCTGGTAAATCCCTAGCACAGCTGAGAGACCAGCATCCCTCCGCCTGCTCCAGGTAATGCCTGTGGGACAGCGTGTGTCCTCCTGGAAAGCACAGACTAAGGGAACAACAGACAGAAAGGTGAAAACCAGTACAGGAACGAGCACCAGGTGCTGAGCAGTGGCTGTTGAGGACAGGAACTGCAGATAATCTAGTCTTCCAACAGCAGCTGAGAGGGGAATGGGTCAGACCAGCAGCTTCCATAACTACCGCTTTGTCCCTCCAGACTCCAGTGTCTCAGCTATGTCCTTTATGTTGTGAACAAAAGTGGAGTGTTGCTTCCTCTTCAGTCTCGCAGAAACATGGAATCATATCTTGTCACTGCAGGTTCTTTGCATTGCTCCTTACAACAATTTGCTGTTTCCTGATGGATGTTTCATCCCTGGGCAGGATAAAATTTCCCTCCCTATTTTGTGGAAGGGGAGTGTTGCAAATGTTGAAATAAAAAAGGCCGTGTTTTCAGGGAAGCCCATGGCTCCCACACAGGCTGTGGATTAACTGCAGTGTATTTGAAAATAAATGTTTGTGCTGGAAGCTGTTTTTCCCCTTGTTAAACAGTTCAAATGTCAAAGTGAAACGAAGCATTTGGAATTTGGGTCTTTAAACAGAAATACTTAATCTCCAATTGCTTATCTAATAAAACTTTGAAGATCATGTGTGCTGAACATGTTAAGATCGGATTTTTCACATGGAAAAACCTATAGAGTGAAACCCAAGTGTGAACACAAACACGTGTGTCCAGGTCTGGTCCAAAGAGGAGCCACAATCTGCTACCATGGAGAAAGCATCATTCGTTTTCACTGAGAAATCATTACCTGAGTCCTGGGAAGCACTTCAGGGTCAGCTGGGATCCTGCCCAGGATTTCACAGAGGACAATGCCAAAGGAAAACACGTCCACCTGCAAGAGGGGTGGGAGAGTGAGAAGTGGGACAGGGCACACACAGAAGCACAACATGAGAAAGTGGAGTACCAGAGACAAGGTCCTTCCATTAATTACACAAAAGCCCATCAAAAGCATCCATTGGAGACAGAGGCAGCAAACTCCTAAACTTCTTCTGGGATTTTGAACCCACCCAGAAACACTACAGACCCACTAGGAGTCCAGCCCCATGTTTCTACCACAGTTCTGGCACCCTCACAGTCATTAGGAGTAACTCATGAAGCAAATTTCTTGGAGAGGCTTCACTGTGTTTGTCCACGGCAGCAATCCATTTGTCTGTAAGTTTAACAACAAGGCCACACAAGGAACTTCCAAGCAAATCATTGTTGAGCAATGTTTCCCGGGAAAGGAGGAAAGGGCTTTTCTGCTGTTGGGACACATCACAGCAAATAGAGGAGACATCCTCTTTGCTTGCTCAGGAGCTCTGAGGATGAACAAAGACATGGGAAGCAGTGACATACCTTCCGGTCATAAGGCTCTCCCCGCAGCATTTCAGGAGCCATCCAGAAAGCAGAGCCTACCAGAGACAGCTTCCGCTCCACATCCTTCACAGGTAGCTCCACTACTTCCCTGGCCAGCCCAAAGTCAGTCAGCAGTGCCTCCCGGCCCCGCGGTGTCACTCGAATGAGGCAGTTCTGAAAGGAATCCATGGGGCACGGCATGAAATGCCCAGTGAGGAAGAACACCTCACTGAGTGGCACCTCGCTGGGCCTCAGTCCAACCTTGCCATTACAGGCACTCCCCTCACCAGAGTGCTACATCCTGTCAGCACATATGGAGCATATGGGCAGATTAGGGATGGAGCAATCACATCTGAAGTCAGGAAAAGTCCTTTGAAGCGGTTCCATAGACATGATGATTCACACCCTTTTATCTGAAAGAGACCTCAAGCTGTTCCAGTACTGAAAATTGTGGTGGTGCTCTTGATCAGGGAATGCAAGGACAGGATGAGTGGAACAGTTTTCAGCTGCAGGGGGGAAGATTGAGACGACATTTTAGGAAGAAATGATTCTCTATGAGGGTGGAGAGGCTCTGGCCCAGGTTGCTCAGAGCAGTGGTGGCTGCCCCATCCCTGGAGGGGTTCAAGGTCAGGTTGGATGGGGCTTGGAGCCCCTGGTCCAATGCAGGGAGAGGGGTATCCCTGCCCATGGCAGGGCTGGAACTGAATGGGCTCTGAGGTCTTTTCCAACCCAAACCATTCTCTGATTTTATGATCATGGATATGGTGCAGATCCACCTGAGGCTGGATAGCTCTGCCTAAAAGAGATCTACGAGGCAATATCCCGTCATGTTCTTACTGCCTTAGCAGCGGTAGAAGAAAAGCAACTTCACAGCCTGTGCCCATGCATAAAGCTGAATAGCAGAGGGAACACTGTGCACCTGCCAGGGTGTGAAACCCATGGAAGTGACCACCCTAAAACTGGTGGACCCCCTGGATCGAAGACAAACAACTTCCCAGCACTTACTTGAGGGAGGGGACATGCATTTCCTGAGCTCTGCTGGTGCGCTGCACATACAGACACCTCTATCTGGGTCTCTTGTTTGGCAAGCAATGAATCCAATGTAATGACAACCTCTATCAGGAAAGCTTCCTAGCTCGTAGAGGGACTGGCAGGGAGCAGAGGACCAGCATGAGGCCTGAGACCTCCTGGTTGCAGCACTATAGGTCCCTGTACCATCCCCCAGCACAGCTGCCTTCAGCAGTCTGAGGGTGACATCCCCTTTTCAGCTGCATACCTTTGAGTTGAGGTCTCGGTGGTAGATGTTCTTGGAGTGCAGGTAGATCATACCCCTGGTGATGTCAGAAGCTAAGTCCACTTTTTCCCTCCAAGTCAAACCAACGTCTTTGCTGGCCAGGAGTTCTTCCAGGCAACCCCCATTCACATACTGTGAACAGAGACAAAAAGCAGATGGCTGTGCAGCTGGGCACAGGATTCCCTCCTTCACCAACCCAGGAACCCCTTCTTTGGGATGGAGGTTGGGAATGCTATTTTACCCAGGGGGCCTTGTTAGTGGTACGGTGCAAATACACCCTCCCCATCACAGCAGGTCACTGCCAAGTTCTGGGCTCTGCCCCCCTGCAGAGACTGCCACATAAATCACCCTGGTCCTCACTCACGGGCAGGGAACTGGAGGCAAAAAACTGGCAGCTGCTCAGTCAATGCCTTCTGCCACCAACAGTGTAGGAACAAGATATCTCCCTGAGACAAGCCCAGGCTTTTACACTAGACCATTCCTGAGCCACCCTGGAGATCCTGCCACTCTCCATCTGTTTTACTTTCTACTCCTTCCCTCTGTCCCTGGCTCCTCTTCTCCCAGTCCCAGCTGGCCCATTCTGGCCCTTTTGTGGGACCAAGCTAACCCAATTTTTGGCTACCATGTCTGAATCTCATGGCCCTGCAGCGACCATGCCCAGCTATGGGATGGAAGAACCAGCGGCAATCCTGCTAGTCCAGAGCCATTCACAGACACTAGATATGCATTACAGTGTCTCTGCCATCCTCCCTGCCCACAGCCACTTACAAGCAAGAAACCTTTACCTCCAGGATGGGGTACAGCTTGTCATCCTTTACACAAATCCCAAGGTACCTAAACAGAAGGACACACATCAAAAAAAAAAAAATAGAGAGAAGAAGCCATCAAGGTTCAGCTCATCCCCTCACTGCAGAGCTACCCTAGAGACACCAAGCCAGCTCCAGCCCCTGCCAGCACCCACTGCTTGTGGCCAGAGGATGTGCCCACCTGACAATGTTGGGGTGGGACAGCTTCTGCAGCAGGGTGATTTCACGCACAATCACCTCTTGGTCCACATCATTCTTGTAGATCTTCACCACCATCGCTTTACAAGCAGCAGCCTGGGTCACCTGGAGTCAAGGTTGGAGGAGGATATCTCTCAGCCTTCACTGGTCCACCAGCCCCTCTTCACAATCATATCCTTTCCCAACCAAAGGCCTGAATCTCCCCTCCCTCCTGCCCAGAGCTTTGCACATGTGTGGGGTGCTGCCCCTTCCACATAAGCTCCATTCCAGTGATGCCTGCCTGGGTGGCTGGGGACACCTAGGTCCCTTCTGTCCCAACACATCACAGCACTTTCTCTGCCACAATTTCTGTGTTCCTTGGACTACAGCAGTTTCTCAGCCCACACTGGGTTACTGCTCTCTCCGCCAGCGCCTTGCATTCAATGTCCCTTCCCAACTACGGCCTGCCTCACATCTCCATCCCTCCTTCCTGCCTGGACTTGATCACTGCACAAGGCTGCTGGCCATGTTCCTCATCCCTGGTTCCTCCTGCATCTCTGCCAGGCAGGCAAAGAAGGAAAATGCAAAGCCAGCTCCTCTCTTTCCCACATCCCAGGATGGAGGCTCCATGACTGCTAACCTGACCTCTGCTCTGGATTACCACCAGACAGTTCATTCCCAGGGCTTCCCCCAGGCAAGGACACTGGAAGCTACAGAACAGAAAACAAAATTATCTTACCCACCTTACAATACTGAATAGGCATTTTTAGGGGGAGGCACCAGGGCTGGACAGCACTGAACCAGGGGTTTCACACAGGCTGCAGGACATGTGGCTGATCCTGTTACCTGAGCTGACAACCCAAACAGCAGTTTCCAGACCACGTATCAGAGCATTGTGATACTTTAACATTTCTGTCTCCAATTAACATCAGTTTTAAGGAGACTTGTATATTAGGTATGGCCCACACTGATGTCCAGACAGCTCCCTGAGGGCCAGCAGAGAATCACAAAATCATAGAACAGTTTGACCAGGGGGCTCCAAGCCTCAACCAACCTAGCCTTGAACACCTTCATAGAATTCTGCAGCAAGCCATGCATATTCCTAACCAATCAGACTACCTTGATCTTTTGCCGTGCATGTGCCCTGAAATCCCAAATGCATTATCCAACAATCTCTGCAATCTCTAGTGGCTCTGCAGTCTGTCACTAAGGATCTCTTGCTGGATTTTGCTAACAAAACATTAAAAGTTCAATCATTCATCCATGCACTCATGTTACTCTGTTCACCATGATGTTTCTGATCTTAAATTTGCCCCATGGCACACATTCATTGCTTTTTTTACTATGAAGACAGTGCCTCTAATCACACCTCCTTTTGCTGTAACAAATTTAGTGATAATGGAACCATCTGCAATCCAACATTTAGTACTTTCTAAAATCCCTTTAACTTTAGGGCCTTCTTGCAGTTTTATAGGATTGCAGAATCATGGAATGGTTTGGATTGGAAAGAATCTCAAAGCCCATCCAGTCCCACCCCTGCCACGGGCAGGGACACCTCTGTCTGGATTAGGGGCTCCAAGTCCCATCCAACCTGGCCTGGAACTCCTCCAGGGATGAGGCAGCCACCACTGCTCTGGGCAACCTGGGCCAGGGCCTCCCCACTCTCACAGCAAAACATTTTTTTCTAAGATTTCTTCTCAATCTTCCCCTCTTTCAGCTCAAAACCATTCCCCCTTGTCCTATCCCTGCACTCCCCTACGAAGAGCCCCTCCCCAGCTTTCCTAGAACCCCTTGTGTTCAATTTTCTCTCATTTTGAGGTTTGAGGGGTGCTTTTTTTCCTTTAAGGGAAAAATAGTTCAGCCACGGCATGATCTGGCTGTAGAGCAACACTCCTAATCCCACAGTGTCACCCATTGCTCTCTGCGATGGTCACTTTAGAGGTAGGTTCACCAGCCCAGGTGAGGAGAACAGCCACGTTTAAGACCCAGCTAAGTGGGAAGGAAAAAAAGGCTTGCCATTACCAAGGTCACAAAACAATCTGTCTTGGAAGCAACATGAGCTGCTGCTTCCTTTCTGAATGAATGTAATCTGATAGTCAATACTATCACTGGAATAACTCTGCCTCTCTACTCGAGCAGGTCATCACAAAGCCAGGGCTCTGGCACTCACCTAATGCGACTTCATAACCACAGACTGTGAGTCACAAATCAGATGCAACCAATTATTACTTGTAATTGCACAGGTGTAAATAGAAGAGGTGGAAGAGCTACTATCAATCATCTTTGCCTATAGGCTGTGAGTGCCCTTCTGCCTAGAGCAGCGCACAGCAACCAGTGGAAATTCAGAAGATCTGAAAAACTGCCAATAAGATGCATTCCCCCTCTCTGGAAGTGTTCAGGACCAAGTCGGATGGGGCCTTGAGCAGTGTGGCTGGGCTAGCAGAGCCAGTGAGCACCACAGGAATTCCTGTCTGCAGGGCAATGCAAAGTCCAGCATGGTCTGGAGAAGAAATGACTGAAAAGCAAGTGTAGATGCACAGCCAAAATACAGTAGTTGGAGAGACGGGCAAGTGTAATGGGCTCAGAAGGCTTCTTCAAAGACCACAGGCCCTAAGACTTTGCTCTGCCCAATCTGGAGCAGCTCTTGGCCTGCTCTGAATCAGGCAAAGTTTTCAGTTTTGTCCTGGCTGGTGTGAGAGCTGGGAAAGTGCAGAGGTGCCTCCAGGGTTTTCAATGAAGGATAAAGATCTGGTGTCAGCCTTGAGTGGAGAAATAAGAGGTGAAAAATCTGGCACTGGGAAGTGGCATTGAAATGAGGGGTGGAACTGTGCTTTCTAAATGTGCATGAAGCTTTTGAGGATCAACAGAGAAAGAGGTTACTCAGAGGGTCCCCTTGGGCTATGCCTTAAACCAGTCTCAGAAAAAAATATATCATGCTCCATTTCTCTCCTGCTTTTGAGCACCTCAGACTGAGAGCTGACAGTGAAAGAAACTTTATCCTCTTCCCAAGGGAAACTCATACTTGAATAGCTCCTTATTTCACATCAGAACACTAAGGCAGAGAAAGATGGAAAGCACCTTGGCCCAGGTTGTGCAACACAACCTACAGAGCACCTAGACTTCTGGAGTTTGAGGCACCAAGTGGAACCAAGTGAATAGTCCTTCAGCCAACCCACAAATAACAGCTCCTGAGAGGATGGCAAAAGCAGTAGTCAGTCAGCACAGGCTATGTCAGTGCTTTGAGGAGCACATGTCCTTGCTGCAGAGTCACTTTAGAAGACAGTGTCTGTTGGTGAACAGCTTCAAAGGACCATCAGCAGTGATGCTTCACAGTAGCAGTGCTGCAGCTCAGGACTACATGTCCACAGGGACTGGCTGATCCAAGACGACCAAGAGCCATCAGAGCCCTCGGTTACAGTCATGGTCAAGTCCCCACAAATTACTGTCATTGTCCCACATACTCCTCCGCTGCCCTCTGACTCTTTGACCCATAGCATTTCATTCAAATCTTATTTTTATAGATTCCTTTTTCTGCTTCTGCTCCAAGAAATTATTTCATTTCCATTCAGGATTCAGGGCTCCAGCCTGTCTACTGCTGGAATTTCATTCACTGCCAGGGCAGGAGGAAATGTCACATAGGGAGAAAAGAGCAACTGTTACTGTGAAAAATCTGCTAGATAAAAGAGAATGCAATGGCAACAGCACACTGTGTAGGTGGGGAAAGCAGTTACTGGTGGGAAGCTGTGGTGTATTGTTCCAGTTTGCAAAGAGCTGCCAAAGTTCTTTGGACAGGAGATTCTTCTTGAACAGCTTTAATGCACTGGCCCTGGACCTGAGGTTCACCCAAAGGCTTTATCACAGCATCAAGCCTAGATGGAGGAGAAGGAGACAAAGCCTTAAGAAAGCAACATGCATATATCTATCCAGCTTGGGTGGGTTTTGCACAGTTCCACAGCCAGATCCTGACAGCCTGGCTTCATTAGTCTCAACTGGCCATACCTGCTTACACCAGGCAGAATGTGAGCAAGTACTCTTCTGGCAGAAGCATGTCATGCTGACACAGAAGAAATGTGCAATCCTGATGTTTAATGCAGGGTGGTCAAGCTAAGGGGTTGAAGGCAATGGTAGAATTAGGCCAAATTTGTGTCCACTCCATCAGTGTCATGTCCCAGTAACCAAGACCAGTGGCAGCAACTACATCTGCTGGGAGTAGAGGCAGGCAAACCTAGCCACACTGCAGTGCAACGGGGCATCTGCTCTCAGAGATGAAGTCCAAGGCTCACTTCCTAATTTGAAACTCCCCCTTTCACTTTGCTGTTCATAGAGCAGTGACCACCAACGGCTGCAGTGAAAGAGCCCCAAGTACCATCTGCTGCCCCCAAATAAGCCGTGGTACTCCTCAGCTGAGGAGCAACATTGGAGAGGCAGCAAACCTGGCAGCACCCAGGTCTTGTGCTTGCTTAGAGAGGGATAAACAAACCCCCACACCAGCAGAGCTCAGTGCAGGGAGTGACACACCACCCACATCACACTCTGGCTCCTGGGAAGCCATGAGTCTCCTGACACAAAGGCAGCAGAGGCAGAAGCAGAGGGCCCAGCAGCCTGTCTCAGCCTGCCCCTGCCCCAGGCCCCTGCTCGACCCCAGCATCACTGCAACACAGGGCAGCATGGGAGAGGGGAGACAGCACTGGCATCTCCATGGGGTGTGGGGCAGAGATTCTGAGGCACACACATCTTAATTCTGCATTCTTTTTCTTTATATAGTTTGCCACAGTTTTGATGACAAAACCTGCACAGAGCATAAATATCCCTAATCTCATCCAGCTCCCAGTTTTACTCCCTGACATCCTGTTGTACATGGCTCGATGACAGCACCAATGAACATTGATTGATGGAGTCTTCCATCTCCTTTTCACTGCAGAATGGGAGATGTGCATCAAAGGTGATGTGCTTGGTACACAGAGAGGAGTTCCCTTTCCCCTCTCACCCCACCCAACCTGCCAGAGTGAGCTGGGTGGGATGAAGACGAGGAAATAAGTTCAGGGACATGTTTCTCATGTGAGGCACCATTGACACAGCCTTGGCAGCTGCTTGGCTGCGCTCATGCCAGTCATGGGCTGCCTGCACACCATTTTACCTTGTAGACCTTGGAGAAGAAACCGCTGCCTATCAGTTCGGCATTGAAGTTTTCCCAGAACTCCAGCTTCCTGACAGTCGTGCGCAGCCTCTGCCAGCGGTCCTCATGGTAGTAGGTGTCAGACGACTCCCCATAGTACTGTACAGGCCTGGAGGGCTCTGGTGCAATCAACTCTGTCTCACACATCATGGTGGCAGCAGCTAAAATGCAGCATATTTCACAGTGAGCCAGCAGCAGCATTTGGACATCAACAGCAGTACAGTGTTTGTACTAGAGACCAGGACTGGACAAAGCCTCAGTAACACAGGGAGAAGAGATGAGGCACCAAGATCCTAGAATCATGGAAAGGTTTGGGTAAGAAAGGACCTCAAAGCCCATCCAGTTCCAAACCCCAGCCATGGGCAGGGACATCTCCCACTGGATCCAGTTGCTCAAAAACCCGTCCAACCTGGCCTGGAACACTCCAGGGATGGGGCAGCCACCACTGCTCTGGGCAACCTGGGCCAAGGCCTAACTGCCCTCACAGGAAAATATTTCTGCCTAAAATCTAATCTCAATCTCCCCTCTTTCAGCTTCAAACCGTTCTCCCTCATCCTATCCCTGCACTCCCTGATCGAGAGCCCCTCCCCAGCTTTCCTCATAGCAGAGGTGCTCCAGCCCCCTGAAGATCTCTGGGCTTAGGCCTGACTTATGCAGGTTTTATCTAGACTTCTTTATGCTAGGACTCGAAGTTAGACTGGCAAATAGTCACACCTTCTAAAGGTTTACAATAGATCAGATGCATTACACATGATAGTGCAGCCCAGGAAAAGTCCCAGGGACTCAGCCTTGCTCAGCCAGCTTACATTGGATTAAAAGCCAGTGTGCCTAAATCAGGCTTTTAGCACAGGTCACATGCCACGTGCTAATGCCACATCCATCACCCACAGCTCCAGACAGGGCTTAGCCACTACTGTTGACAGAGGGCCATGGTTCAAGTAAGCTGGCAGGAAACATGGCTCTGTCCTCACCTGGCAGGTGCCCATAGCTCATTATAAGCCCTAATGAATCACAGAACAAGTAGATGCCTCAGCAACCCTCCTCCTGCCTGTGTACACTTGAGACCCAAGTGTATCTGCTAAATTGCCTTCCTTTCCCACCATTCTGATTCTCACAGTTTCCTCTCCAGTCCCCTCCCTCCATTCCCCTTTCTGCCTTTTCAGTGCCAGGCTCACACTCCTCCAAAGCCATCTGCCATCTTTGCCTTCTCCCGCATCACTTGCCTCTAGTTACTTCCAAAAATGCAGGGTAGACAAATCCAGTGGGAACCAGGCTTCTGACATCCTGAGTGAGGCGAGTAAGGCACCTACATCTGGATAACTGTAAGCAAACACTGGTATGCTCCGAAGTTGATGGAGGACCCTCCACTCACAGCACGTGCTCAAGATTCCCGTGGGACCCGGTGAGCTGCTCTGACAGCCTGAAATCAGATAGGATAATGGTCAAAGGGTAATTCTGCAGCACTTCCAGCTGAGGCAGAGGTAAGCTCTGCCTTTGCTATGTTTCTGCCTTAAGTCTTACAACAAAAAAGGAGCTGCATCAGCATTCCTTCATCCCGTTATTTCATGGCCCCTTTGCTTCTACAGAGCGAGGCAAAACTGGCACTGAGCCATACAGAAAATATTTTCACTGGCCATCTCATCCACCCGCAGCCCAGCCAAGACCAGAAGAGCTACCAAACAGCAACAGAGATGGTGGCAGGGCTAGGCAGGGCAGGATTTCTGGAAGAGCTGAGGGCTGGGATGTGGGGCAGGCAGACAGTACTGAGCAGGGATCCCTGATGTGAACTACAGGCAAGCTCCAGGCTGGGAGCCAGGGAGACACAACACAGCACAACAACAGCACAAACTTCTGAAAGCAGCCAGACCCCGAAGATGCCACTACAGGACAGACCAACACAGTCTGCAGGAATCCAGTCACAGCAAAAAAAAAAGCCACTAAAACCATCCCACTCTGGCTGTGTCACTGAAGGCATTAACTTCATCCAGGTTCTGCAAGGATCTTGTGTGCAGAATGGCACAACATTGGCAGGGCTGGGGCAGAGCAAGGCAATGGCACAAATGGGTGGCAGGGTGCAGTGAAAGGGCTTTTACTGCCCAAGCTGCAGGGCAGACATGGGAGGTGCTGCAGCTCCAGGCCAGGGAAGCGGTGCTTCACACTCCAGTGAGACACAGGAGTTCCTCCACACCGTGCACAACTGGCAGGACACAAAGGGACACCGACTGGGTCTGAGGGATCTTTTTGATCCCAAGCCTACAATGAAACATGGAGAAGGTGTGGCAAAGGGTTGCCCTAAGCATCAGACCCACATTTGAGGATGAACTTTCAGGGTCTCCCCATTCCTGCCCTCAATCCTGGGGCACAGCTTTGCACTCTTCTGTTGTATGGATAGAAAACCAGTCACACAGCAAAATCACAACCCCACCCTGCATGCAGTCGCTCTTTGGCAGTGCTGTGGTGAGCATCCCCAGCTGCTGCTCCAGCCTCCAGGCACACTTACCTGGCAGGTTCTGAGGGCCTCTCCCTCTAATTTAGTACCTTTAGTGACAAAAGAAAGAGGAGCAGACCAGTGCAGGGCCAGGTCCTGATCCCCAGCCACCCTGGAGCCCTTCCTGCCTGCAGAGTGAACCCAGGCACCCAGGCCACAGGTCTCCACAAAGCAGCCTGCCTGGGGCTGCCTCTTCCACAGGGAATGGTTTTCTTTTGAGAGGCCCCTCTGTTCAATGCTCTTGCCATGTACCAACTCCTCCTGCCACAACCCAGTTCATCAATTGCCTCTTTGTCCAGTACAGAAACGCCGCAGCATCTCCAGCATGCCGGTAATGGCTCCTCGCATTGTGCTGCTGAGTCGGAGCTGAATCTCTATTTTCTTCTTATAAATGTGGCTGTTTGTCCAGATTTTAGTGCTGACATGTAGGCTGGATGAGAAAAACGGCCTTTCAAAATGCCAAGATTTATTTGAAGAGGGAATGGAGGGGAAAAAGAGTGGGAGAAGGATAGGATGGGGAAGGGCAGTCTTGGGGACAAGCCAGAGCCCAAGGCATTCAGCAAGGTTCAGGGCAGGCAAAGTTTTTGTCTGAGCAGCCCCAGTGCTCCCAGCTCCACTTCAGCACATGGTGCAGAGAGACCAGGCTTGGACTAGGCCCCTTTGAGGCTGCCCTGCCTGTAGGAAGAGGGAGTGGGAACCATTGTGCTACTGGCTTCCACCATCCTCTGAGGAAACTGCCCATGGCCCCAAGCTTCCAGCTGTGCCCACAGCGAGCACAGAGCCCCCTCCATACCCTGCAGCAGAGCACACAACAAGCAGCTCCCCAAGGTGGCACAAAGCACCAGGGATGCAGCTCACAGACTGCCGGGAATGTTTGGATGCTGTGAACTGTCATTGCAGGGAATCCATTCCTTGCCAGATAGAAAACACAAAATTAGGAGTCATTATCAAGAGCAGACACAGTGCATCAGCTTCTCTGGGTCTCCCTCATCTGCAGACACCAGAGGCACCCACATGCCACAGGGAAGGTTCAAGCCTCAGGAGGGTGAGCTGCCCTGCCATGAGCTCAGTGAGGCTCCAGCAGCTGCCAGAGCTGGTGGACAGGTCATGATCAGCCCCATGCACGCTCTCCACAAAAGCCAGCTCTCAACCAAAAGCTCGGCTCCAGCCTGCAGACAGGCCCAGCAGGAGCAGACAGATGCCCTGGGGTTACTCAAAGGATCACAGAATTGTGGAATGGTTTGGGCTGGAAAGGACCTGTGTGCGATGCAGTTTCTCCTCAGGATTAAGGAGAGTTTGGTACCTAAGTCTTCCAAGGAGAACTTGGCTGTTCTGCACCAAGTTTTGTGCAAGTTTAACCCAACCACCTGTGCAGGTGTCTGTGTGGAGTGCACCCCAGCCCTACTTCTAACATGCAGAAATGCCCCAGCTCTGCCTGCCTGACGAGAAATTAGCAGGTGTTCTGAAGGAAGAGAAGCATAAGTGCAAACACACTCTCCAGGGCAGGTAGCAGAGAAGGCTTCAAGTCAGCTTGCCTTGCAAACTGGATAACAATCAAAAAGGTACACAGATTTCTTTGAGATGCAAAGGTGCAAAAACAACTAGAATTTAAAAATACTCCAAACAACTCTGCAGTCATAAGCGTCATCCCCCACAATGACTGTTGATCTCTGCTCCCTTTGCCACACGCTTCAGGCATTTACTGTGATTTTCATTCTTAAGACTCACGGTACAAGATCTCCAATTGATGTCACAGAGCACTGATTTCATCAGCATACATAAAACTCTTTTTCTCCTGATATTTCACAGAATCACAGAATCACCGGGTTGGAAGAGACCCACTGGATCATCGAGTCCAACCACTCCCACAAAACACTAAACCATGTCCCTCAGGACCCCGTCCACCCGTAACTTAAACACCTCCAGGGAAGGCGAATCAACCACCTCCCTGGGCAGCATATTCCAGTGCCTAATGACCCTTTCCGTAAAAAACTTCTTCCTAATCTCCAACCTAAACCTCCCCTGGCGGAGCTTGAGGCCATTCCCCCTTGTCCTGTCCCCTGACACCTGGGAGAAGAGGCCAGTTCCCTCCTCTCCACAACCTCCCTTCAGGTATTTGTAGAGAGCAATGAGGTCTCCCCTCAGCCTCCTCTTCTCCAGGCTAAACAGCCCCAGCTCTCTCAGCCGCTCCTCATAAGGCCTGTTCTCGAGCCCCTTCACCAGTTTCGTGATATTTGACACTATTGAAATGAAAAAGCAGAGCAGGGCGCATGGGTGTTCTAAAGGAAGTTCAGTGTGTTAGAATTGCCAAGCATTTGAGCTAGCCAGATCATCCTCAGCCCATCCTCTCCATCAAGAAGAATGCATTTGGATGAGAAAAGATACCATGACCTTACTGCTGAAATGTTTAGGCATCATCTAAGAGCGATCACTGTAACCTGCTTGTTGTGGCCCAGGGACTTGGGTTGGAGGCTGCAGAGGGACCAGGAAGGGAGGTGGGGACCAAACCGACCCCTTGCAAACCCAAACACACTTCACAGCCAGTGAAAGTTGTGCCCTTTATCTCTGGGGCTTCCATCCAAAACCCCAGAGAAATCTCAACCACTCATTGTTCTTCCCAGAAGCAAGGGATTTTTTTTAGGTCAAGGATCCTTGGTGCAGATGGCCAGAGTCTTAAGCCAGGATAAGGTTCAGGCTGCCTGCTAGACTGCTGGTAGATCTCCTGTGTCTATCTCTCCTCAAATGCCAAACAGCAGTAACAGCACTTTGCTGGTTTCACAAGACCTTCTGGTATGTCAGCAAGCAAAACCCCATCTGCAACAACCAGCATCGCTCCTCATCAGGGAGAAGATGGTTTCTGGCCCTCCAGGTCCTATCCTGCATGTCTTGCTTGGTCTCCCGAAGCATTTGCTACCTCCTGTCCCTAAGAACACACTGGGCTGGAGAGGGCCAGGCGCTGCTTTGTGGACACCCCAGCAGCTCACCACAGCGCTAACAGTGTGTTAGGCACTCCAAAACAGCTGGAGTGCTGCATGGTCTTTGCCAGCCGTTTTGGAGTAATGGACAAGCTCCCCCGCTGAGCTTCACACACAACTTCTCACTGCACCTGGTGAACATTTCTCCTAAACCTGCTCTATCTCTTCTCAATCAAATGGACATCACTTCATTCACCCAGGGAAACATTAAGCAGAAATTAAATCACTTGGAAGCATGTCGCTGTGGGGATACTTTGAGAACATTAACTGGACTTTGCACTTTGGGAGCCAGGTGGAGAGAAGCTTTAGGAAATGGCTCAAAGTCACAGAACAGCCCTACTACTGTTCCAGAGAGGACCCAGTGAACCTCAGCCCTGTGCTCCAGCCAGATGTCTGTCCCTCAGAGCCAAGGGAATGAGTGGAGTGAGAAAGAGTTAACGGGGACCCACCTCCTGCTGACTGCTGGATCCAGAGACCGCTAGGGAATGGGGGAAAGAACAGCCCAACAGTTCCTTGTACCATCCTCCAGCACTATGGTGCTCACTGCTGCTGGGGACAAGGACAACCTAGAGGGACCATGAAACTCTGCTCTTCTGAGGCTGTTCCTGGGAAAATTCTAACCATGAGAATCTAATATTTCAAGGTCTTTGAAACCCGTGGGCTGGTGAACACCAGTGTCACCACTGGGACTGTGCAGGATTATTCATGTATGACAAAGGAATCATAGAATCATAGAATCATAGAATCATAGAAT
>WAAB01000700.1:18026-36086 GCA_013389865.1 Piaya cayana
TTTCCCTGGCACTGAGGTCAGACTGACAGGCCTGGAGTTCCCTGGATCCTCCCTGTGACCCTTCTTGTAGATGGGCACAACATCAGCCTCCAGTCCAGTGGAACTTCCCCAGTCTTCCAGGACTGTTGGAAGATGATGGAAAGGGGCTTGGCCAGCACATCCACCAGCTCCCTCAATACCCTTGGGTGAATCTCATCCGGCTCTATAGACTTGTGGGTGTCTAGTTGGGAAAGCAAGGCTCTGACCACCTCCTCTTGGACCATGGGAGCCTCATTCTGCTCCTCTAGCTCCTCGGTTTGTACACAGACAGAACACCTTTCTTTACAGTTAAAGAGGCAAAGAAGGCATTAAGTACCTCAGCCTTCTCCTCATCCCCTGTCACTGTTGTTCCTTCTGCATCCAATAGGGACTGTATATTCTCCCTAGTTCTCCTTTTATTGTTAATATATTTATAGAAAGATTTTTTATTATCTTTCACAGACTTAGCCAATCTGATTTCTAGTTGGGCCTTATCCCTCCTGATTTATTCCCTGCATGATCGCACTTCTCTCCTGTAGTCCACCCAAGACGCCTGTTCCTTCTTCCAAAGCTCATAGACATTTCTCTTCTTTTTGCTATCTCTCAAGATCTCCCTGCTCAACCAAGCTGGTTTTTTCCCCCGCTGGCTCTTTTTCCAGAACATGGGGATGGCTTTCTCCTGATCTGCTAGGATTTCCTTTTTGAAGAGTTCCCAGCCCTCATGGGCTCCCTTGCCCTTAAGGACTGTTTCCCATGGGACTTTGTCAACCAGCCTTCTGAAAAGTCTGAAATCTGCCCTCTGGAAATTAATGTGACTGTCCTGCTAACCACCCTCTTCACGTCACGTAGAACTGAAAATCCCGCTCACCACTCTCAGGCAAGCAAGGTTTCTCATTTTAAGGCCAGGGCTATCCAAAGAGCACCACTATCGCCATGGGCTCACTTCTATGCTGTGGCATCATGCACCAGCACAAAGCACTGCTTAAAATTTACATGGAGCACAAATGTGAACCATAATAAGCTCTTTGAACCACCCCACAATATACTTTGGTAGGTGTGCAGACAGAGCAGAGGGTTTGGCTGAAACCAGCACACAAGAAACAACTGCAGCATCTGCCCTGAAACCATGCACCTGGACTAAGCCATAGTCCACTTGGGGTACTGTGCACTGAGGCTGCCAGGAGGTAGCTACCAACAGAAGAGAGAGGGCTGTGTGTCAGGCATTAGAGGTCTGATCATGACACTAATTGCAGAGGGGGGACACTGCCCTGCAGGGCTCCTTGCAAGGGGCTCCTGCTGGTGGAAGCACAACCATGGGCAGAGCCATGTCCAGCTGCAGGTTGACGCTCAGCTGTGGGGATGATGCCCACCTACCCCTGGCATCCAGAAAGCCCTGGGCAAGGTGGGATGCAGCCTGTGCCCTGCCAGCAGTGCCAAGGATACCCCAGGAGGTGTGATCAGCCTTCCTTGGGAAACACTGACTTTCTCCAGTGACTTTTAGAATCCTGAGGGAGACCTGCTTGCACCAGGCACTTCATTTTCAGAGAACTAAACCTGGCAAGAGATGACCCTGTGCCCCAAACACCCTCGAGGCTCCAGACCTTAGCTTGTCCTTCTGTGCCAGCAGCCATTGGGCAGAAAGGAGCAGCCGCTGAAGACATGAGAGGGAAACAACTTGAGAATTAAACCAAAGCAAATCCAGTCTTTACTCAAAGGGCCACTCTGCTCTGGCAGAGGATGATCCCTCAGCTGAGGGAGCAGAGCTGCTGCTGCCTGCTGGCTCTGCAGATGTGCCACCTCTGCATAAGAAGCATCCACATGCAGGCAAAGCCAGAGAGCATTGGCTCCATTTCGTTTTCTGAGCTCTGTGAGATCTTAGGCAGAAACAAAGCACTCATCCTATTTCCTAATAGACAACTTTTCCCCTCCCCACGTTTGCAGGTCATGGTTCAAGGATAAAGATTAGCCAAGGAATTGCTGAGAGGATGGAGAAAAGCTGCAGAGCTTGCAACTGGCTGAGTGTAACAGACTGCATAATTCAGAAGTGAATTTGATTCAATCTTCCTATTCCTTCCTCTAGCACAAGATGCATATGCCTCAGGGGGTGGCTCCAGTGTCACTTTAATTAACTCTTGATCTACCACAAAAGGAAGGGAAAAGCTGCTTCCCCGGGGCTGAGGCACATTGAAAATATCCATATTCCCCACCTCTTTCAGCTCAGCTGCCTCTGGAGTGTTAGGTGGTCATACAGAACAGGGACTTTACATACTCCAAATTGCCCTCTGGATGTGTTTTCTCTCTCTCCATCACTTACAGGAGCCTCTGGGGCACAAGCCAGATAATTCACAGCCTAATGCTATGCTCGTCATAACCCCTCCATGCCCTTTTGCCCAGTCACAAGCTGGGGAAGAGCCTGAGCCTTCATGCTGCCACATCCCCTCCAGCACCTTTGCAGATGTGCCCCCTTGTAGCAAGCCACCCCAGCGCTGGGCAGGAGCATGGGGACCAGGGAGTGGTGGATGCCCAAGGAAGAGGCATCTCCAAAGCAGACTTGAATCCAGCAGAGGAGACAGACAGGCTGGTAGACCTGGTGTGAGACTGTGCTTGTTCAGACAGGTCATCCTGAGAGAAACTCTGCCCCTTGTAAGTTTAAGGAGCCCCCAGCACGTGTCCCCTTGCATGTTTTCCACACTCCAGCCAAAGCAGGACTGCAGTAACGACCCAGCAGATAAAGCTGCAATCCAGTCACAGCACCTCAGATGTTAGTTTTCCCAGGAGTGAAAAAATAATCGCAGCAGCCCTGTTGATTCCAGCTGGCTCATCCCCAATGCTGAAGCTACAGTCTTCAGCAGCGAAACCATTGATCTTTCTCAGTAGCTTCAAACAAATGAATAAAAGACAGAACTCGGAGCAAATGTTCTCAACCTTACATAACCAAGGCGCAGAAAACCTTAGCCTTCTTCCTGCAAAAACCTGACGGCAGGCAGCCAGCGAGGGAGCAACCCTGAGCCCGGGGCCTCTCCATCCCATCTGTACACAAGGACTAAAACCAGACAACCTCCCTGCAAGAGAAAAGTAAGTAAGAATTAATTTAAAAGCTCATGCTTTGAGATGGAGGTAACTAGACCCGTCTCAGCATGGCAGCTGAGCGTGTTCTTACAAGTTCAGGACCTCCACAGCACTTTTGGACACCATCTCTCTGGCCTGCAATTTGTCCTTGTCCCAGCCCCCACAGTCAGACTGTGCGGATCCAGAGGAGATGGTCCCTGCTCTGACAGCCTCCAGGACACATCCTGCAAGGCATGAGTCCTCCCAAGTGGAGCAAAGGAGAGCAAGCTCAAATACTGCGGTGTCAGTGCAGGGTCTGTCCCGCTGCCCTGGAGCACTACCCCAAGCTGAGTTTGCCTCAGGCATCCAGGACCGCTCTCCCATCACATCCCACTCTCCACTCCGAGCCTTCCTCTCACCACCACCCACTGTATCAAATCCACCGCTGGGTCATTAAAAAACATATAACTCGTAGGAAGTTGAAGTTTATGTGGCAGACAAGCTGCCCCGCTCTCCTGCAGACCTTGGAAAGCTCCCTGCTAAGGAAACAAATTAATCATTCACCCCCTTTAAAGCCTTTTCTCCTTGGAATGCTGTACAAATGGGCAGTATTTACACCACACCACAAGATAAGAACTTTCCAAGGGCAAGCAAGTTGTTCCCAAGAGCTTCACACACATCACAGCCAGATAATGTCAGGAACACTGAACACAGTGAAGTCTGTCTCCAGGGAACAAGGTATCCCAAGCTCTCAAAGGACCAAGGAAAGAGAAACACATTTGCCCCTGTGATCAACATTTCCTTAGCAGGGTAGCCCAGTAGACTGATCCCCTGTGGCAGTCCCAGCTCCATACAGACATTATCTCACAGCAGTCTGCTCATGCAAAGTGTGGAGACTGGGCTATCATTAACAGATGAAAAAACGGAAGTGAAAATATACGAAAAGCAAGTTAAGCGACTTGCCCTAGGCCAGGCAAGGAGCCAGTGTCAAGGTGGGGTTCACAGAACAACCAGAGCCCCCCTCAGCAGTGGCCTCACACACCCAGGTCACTCATACACCACGATCTGCCCGCTGCTCACTTCCTCGGAGAGAAGGGAGGGTGTCAAAGAGGAACCCCAGCAGCAACCGAGCAGTGGAATGAGAGGCTGGTGAAGATGCAGTTTGGGCAGCTTTCCTCTCCCAGGAAATTAAGACCCATTCCCACCCTGCTGCAAACTCCAGGGGCTTCCACAAGCTTGCCTCAGAGCAGAGCAAACACACAGCAAATGCTCTTCATCTCGTTACAGCTGTCACTGGGGGCACAGAGGAGCACAGCACTGGCCAAACACATGCCAAAACTTGCAAGACGACACTTCATGTTTGGTGGCAGGAGATGGGCACCTCTGGCCTTGAGCACTCCTGCTGAAGATCCAGTAGGGCAGCAGACAAAGCATTTGCTGAGAGATGCCTCAGAAACTGTGCTCCAAGGCAAAGTCTCAGGGTTTTGCTCTATGCAAAACCAGGCTACCATGTCTCATACAATTTTCATTGCAAAATCTGCCCTGAGGAGAGAAGATTATGCAAGACTTAGTGTGAACAGTAGGAATCACCCTGACTTGTTTTCTTTAAAGGCCTTGATGTTTTAAATTCTGACTGTAGGAAGCCACCAGGCTCCCAGCCCCGAGAAGAAAAGCAGATCCTGTGTGCACAGAGCAAAGAAGCAGCAGGTTTCTACATCCAGTGAGAAGCAGAGAGGTGGCAGAAGAAACTTCTGCCATGAGTGGGATTCCCCACTGATGCCCCCAACTCTCCAGCTGACTCCTGCACTGCTGCCCACACACAGGTAACTTTGGGTGCACCAAACATACTCTTAGAGCCCTTGCCAGGGGGTGAAAAAAGGTGTTTTGGTCCTGAGGGGACGTCCAGTTCCAGCCCCTGTACTTCCACATTGCTTTGGGATCCTCTGAAAATTCCCTAGAAAGCACCAAACCTAACAGTCCTGGGACTAAGAATTCAAAGAGAAAATGACAATGGTACATCTCCAGCAAGCATCAGCAGCGAGGATTGCTGAGGGACTCACTGTGCATGGAGGACCTGCCCAAGACCAGCACAAGAGATGCTTGAAAACCAGCTGCATCCCACCCACACAGCCTTGCCCTGGGTGCAAGCAGCCACGTTCCTGTAAGAGTGCCCAGTCCTGGTGGATTCAATGGGAAAGGGACAAGCAGATACTTGCTGGTGCCCAGAGTGTCTCTGGCATGACGTCTTGGAGAAGGACCATCAGCTGGGCAAGCACCCTCCAGGGCACTGCAGGGCTCTCCACGCCGCCCAGTCAGCTCCATCCTGTGATGAGCTGACACAGTCTGGTGCATTTCAGAGCTGCACTGCCCAGGGCCAGATTTGGTTTATCTGAGTATTGCTTTTCTCTTCAGGGCCAGGAGCACTGCAAGTCCAGCCTTTCTGCTGAACTGAGACTGGGCTGAGAACACATCTCTCCTTCAGCAACCAGTGCACCAGCATGTGCAAACAGCAGCAGAGCCAGAGTAGCACTCAGGCAAACTGCCTGCTTTGGCACAGGGAAGGGTGACAACAGAATAACCGCCAAGGTACTCCAGACAAAGCACAAGCCCTTTTATTCCTCCCCTTTGGCATCTGCGTGGAGCGAGTCCAGAGGAAGCCACAGAGATGATGGGAGGGCTGGAGCACCTCCTGTACGAGGACAGGCTGAGAGAGTTGGGGTTGTTCAGCCTGGAGAAGAGAAGGCTCTGGGGAGACCTCAGAGCAGCTTCCAGTGCTGAAAGGGGCTCCAGGAAAGCTGTGGAGGGGCTCTGGATCAGGGAGGTCAGGGATAGGATAAGAGGAATAGTTTTCAGCTGAAAGAGATAAGATCTTAGGGATAAAAGTTTTGCTGTGAGGGTGGGAGGCCCTGGCCCAGGCTGCCCAGAGCAGGGGTGGGTGCCCCATCCCTGGAGGGGTTCCAGGCCAGGTTGGATGGGGCTTGAGCCCCTTGATCCAGTGGGAGGTGTCCCTGCCCATGGCAGGGGTGGCACTGGATGGGATTTTAAGGTCCTTTGCAACCCAAGCCATTCTATCCGTTTTCTTGCAGTCTCGAGGAAGGCCGGGGCCCCGCTCAGAGTGCGGGGCCAACCCCGGGGCAGCCCCCGCCCCGCGGCCCGAGGACGGCAGCGCCGCCAGCGGACAGGGACGGGCCAAGGTGTCCGTGTCCCGCGGGTGCGACCGCCCGCTGCGGAGCCTCCCGGTGCCGCGGAGACACGGGGGGACACGGGGGACACAGGGCGAACAGAGCGCGGGGGACACGGGGGACGCGCCGCCAACTCACCCCCTGCGGCGCTGGCCCCACGCGCTGCTCGCGGCCGCTCTTCAGCGCGGCTCCATCCGACTCCGCTCCGCTCGGCTCCGCCTCCTCCCCTCAAAGCACCCCCGGACCTCGGTCCCCCCCCCCGCGCCCGGCGAGGGATAGAATCATAGAATCACTAGGTTGGAAAGGACCCACCGGATCATCGAGTCCAACCATTCCCATCAATCACTAAACCATGTCCCTCAGCACCTCATCCACCTGTGCCTTAAACCCCTCCAAGGGAAGGTGAATCAACCACCTCCCTGGGCAGCCTCTGCCAGTGCCCAATGACACTTTCTGTGAAAATTTATTTTTCTAATGTCCACCCTGAACCTTCCCTGGCAGACNCGCTCCAGAGCCTCAACATCCTTCTTGTGCTGAGGGGCCCACAACTGAACACAGGATTCGAGGCGCGGTCTCACCAGTGCTGAGTCCAGAGGGCGAAGAACCTCCCTGGACCTGCTGGTCACACCATTTCTGATCCAAGCCAAGATGCTCTTGGCCTTCTTGGCCACCTGGGCCACTGCTGGCTCATGTTCAGTTGCTGTCAACCAACACCCCCAGGTCCTTCTCCTCCAGGCAAGAAGTATTGGAGGAACTGGGGAACTCCAGACCTGTCAGTCTGACCTCCACCCTACACATGGACTCGCCTGGCTGACTTGTGATTTGCTGAGATTGCTGACACAACTGCCTTGTGAATCTCTTTCCCCTAAAAGAAATGGAGCCACAGACACGGGTATCCAGAGCCTGGCAGATGGCTGTGGTTGCCAAGCTGCTGCTCCACTCCTGGTGCCACATATGTAAACCTCACGTGCAATTCCCACTGCCTTTGTGATGTTGATTGTAAGGAAAACACGGTTTGTAACCCAAAGCTGGAGCCTGAGGGCTCTGCAGGGCCCTGCTGCCCAGGGTCTCAGTGTAGCAAGGACCCGGATCTGCTGCTGTGGTGGGAGGACACTGCTGAAGATGGTTTTGCATTGTGCAGCTGCATCTTAGCAACGATGTTTACGAGATAGAAGGGTACAGGCAGGAATGTTCTTTAAGTCAGGTACCTGAAAGCCTTTAAGAGCCTCAGCCAGCTGTTAGATAATAACAAAACACAGATACAGTTGTCAGGAAATACAGGACAGCAGCCCCTTCAAGCACCTCTTGGCCTTTGATCCTGCTGAGGCCAAAAATCTGACCATGGGAGACTGGAAGGAGTTTGTCCAGCTGGTGCTGCCCACAGCTAAGAGCCTGGAAGCCCCACTGGAGAGGGATTCGCCTCCTTAGTCTGAGATCTTTTGATGAGTTCAATATTGACTGACAGATAGGGAGAAAACCAGGCTACTTCTTTCTCTTTTCAGATCTTGGAAAGCCTTTGGCTCTTCATCTCATACACAGCAAGGATTTCCATTTCTGAAGACACTGGGAAGCCTTTCTAAAGGCATTACGTTATTAGGATTGCTTCAAACAAAAGGTGATAGTGAAAAACCTTCTCCTGCCAACAGGACAAATGCTTTTGCCTATGTTATCTCCTGGATTTCCCTAACCCCTTCACAAACTTGGCAACAAGCACAAATCCTTCTTAAAGCCCTGGATTACACACCTCACAGCCGCTACTTGTACCCTAACTCTGTGAGCCCTTTGGGACAGAGTTTAGATAAGCAGTCACCTAAAAATAAGACGATAATCCTGCAGCACGCAGCACAGATCTCACCCTGAGCCTGCACAGGACCTGCTCCATGACTAGTTCCAGCCTTTCCTCTCCACTGCAAAAGCAAAGCATTTCCTGGTAACACCTTTGGTTTCCTTTGTTTTACACTGACACAAGGCTGAGAAGCATCCAGTGGTTTATGGAGTAGAGGAGCCTCCCATGTCACAGCTTCTCTTCTTGGGGAGGTGGGATGAAGCTGCCTGAGCCTCATCCTTGGCAGAAATAAACCTGGCATCAAATCCAGACAGTCCTAAACACAACAGTCTCTCCCCACCCCCTATCCCCCAAATTCCAGGATTTCAAAGTCTTCATTACAAAGACAGTTCACTGAAAGAACAAACCTAGGAGTGCAGGAAACTACTTTAAAAATAACATAAATGAAACACTGTTCAGAGGTCCTCGGAGTACAAGATTCTGTTTCTATTAAATTTATAAAGAAAGCACAACGCTGTTGTCAGTCTTAATGCAGCAAAAATGATTTTTCCAGTCGAGTGACTGGTCCATCAGGGATAAATCTCGTGCACATTTCAGACCAGAAGCAGGCAGGACCTTGGCACCCCCTCGGCCGGGAGCTTGTACAAAATCAGCCTGAGACAAGCCTAGGCCAGAGCTGCTCACACGCCCTTGGGGCTAGCGCCATCCTTTCATCACACCAAGCCACTTCCATCAGGTTTTGTCATCCTGTGATGACACGAGGAATCAAGACTCTATAACTTATAAAGTTATAAAGTAGGTGTGTTTATTCAGCACTGAGATGCACAGAATTATTCTATGATTTCTCCAATACAATATGTGTGCCTCTTGTGGCAACTTGTCTTGGCTTTATACAGTAAACTGTTACATGTTCATAACCTTTCCACACTTCTTATTATGAGTTTGAAAAGAATATTCTTCCTATTTGTGCCTATGCAGTGTCTTCTCAGGGATGAAGGTGATTGTCTTAATTTTCTTTAAATTCAATCTGTGTGTGTGCTTTCCGGATCCTTGCCATCCTTATCAGTGTTGTTTTTCACTCTTATCACAGTTCCAGATGATTTGTCCTGCTTATCAGAAATCAGCTAGCAACAGACCCCTTTTCTACACAAAGGCATATAGAAACATGTTGCTTTAGTTAAACAACTGTCATCCTGTGTATTCTTTAACTATGAGCAGTTTCTATTCTGCTGTTCTTTAAGTGTCAGTTGCTTCAGCTAAATTACTATTCCGTTTACCCTTAAGTGTTAGTCCTTTTTCTGTGTTTATCTTGAGCTGCTGATTGCTAAAAGGCTAAACAATTGTTATCCTGCTCATCAATGGTTAATTCACCCAGCCCTGTATCAGTGACCCCTGAACCAGAGTGATCAAGCTCTGCCAGGGGAGGTTCAGGCTGGACATTAGGAAAAAGTGTTTCCCAGAAAGGGTCATTGGGCACTGGCAGAGGCTGCCCAGGGAAGTGGTTGATTCACCTCCCCTGGAGGGGTTTAAGGGACAGGTGGACGAGGTGCTGAGGGACATGGGTTAGTGATTGATGATGGGAAGAGTTGGACTCAATGATCCAGTGGGTCTTTTCCAACCTGGTTGTTCTATGATTCTATGATCTTCTGCAATGTGGTTGCCACTGTATGGCAGCAGATGTGACAACACAGCTCCTGCAGCTTCCACCCATCACCACAACCTTAAATCATCTTCCTGCAGTAGCTCCTTTGACCCTCACCAAGCCAAACTCCTCCTTCATCAAATACAAGCCTCTGATATCCACAGACGTCTTGTAAGGTGGATGCAACATTCTGAACCAGCTGATGCCCTGACCCTTTGGGGCAAACCCCGGCTTTTTTGGTTTGCATGTTTATACAGCGCATGGCCCAACGCAGCCGAATTAGACCCTTGGTGGCTCAGGGCAGCTACTCCAACAGGGTCACCCTGCTCGATTTGTATTGGTACTTTCTCCATTCCCCGTTTCTTTCAGGGCCGCGCACCCCTGGGGACTCTCCTGGGGACCCGGCCCCTACAGAAATCCCTCAGTCAATGGTTTCACGTGACGAGGCCCGCACGGGATCATGTGACCGCCCCCAGCCATGGCGGCGCCGCTGCTGCTGCTGCTCCTTCTCATCCCCATCGCCCTGTCGCTGCTGCCGGCTGCTGGCGCTGCTCCCGGTGGGTGCCCCACTCCTCCTCGCTCCCTTCCCTCCCTTCTCCCTCGCCCCCTCCCCCCCCCCCCCCCTCCTCCCTCCTCCCCCCCCCCCCCCCTCCTCCCTCCTCCCCCCCCCCCCCCCTCCTCCCTCCTCCCCCCCCCCCCCCCTCCTCCCTCCTCCCCCCCCCCCCCCCTCCCCGCCCCCCCCGCCCCCCTCACCTCTTCCTACCTCGCCGCCTCACCTCTCCCTCCCTGTAGCTGCCCGGGCCGCGCGGCTCGGCCTGGAGGAGCGGCTCTTCCAGCAGGTGCGGGACCACTTCAGCTTCGAGACCTGCGGCAACGAGACCTTCCCGCAGCGGTATCTGCTCTCAGGTGGGTGCCAGGCCCAGCGAGGAGCCCGAGTTTCTGCTCAGGGTGCCTGGGGAGCTGCTGGACACCCAGGAGGCAACATGAGCCAGATGCCAGGCCTGCTGGCACTGCCTGTGTCCTCTTCTTCTCCCCTTCTGTTCATTGTTTTAGCCAACGGTGCGGGGTACAGGTCAAGGATCTGGCTGCTCTGGAGCAGCAGCTGTGTGAGTCTTGTGCCAGGGCTGGCTCCTGGTGTGTATGTCCCGTTGGACACAGCAATTCATACAATTGCATCTTAGCACTTGAATGCAGCGTTAAAAAACAAGTAGTGATGCAAACACACTGTAGGGTGAGGGAGGGGATTCTGCCCCTCTGATCCACTATGGTGAGACCCCACCTGGAGCCCTGCATCCAGTTCTGGAGTCCTGAGTCCAGGAAGGACATGGAGCTGTTGGAGAGAATCCAGAGGAGTCCACGGAGATAATGCAAGGGCTGGAGCACCTCCTGTATGAGGACAGTCTGAGAGAGTTGGGGTTGTTCAGACTGGAGGAAGAGAAAGCTCCAGGGAGACCTCAGAGCAGCTTCCAGCACTGAGAAGGACTCCAGGAAAGCTGAGGAGGGGCTCTGGATCAGGGGTTGCAAGGATAGGATGAGAGGAATGGTTTTGAACTGCAAGAGGGGAGATTGAGATGAGATTTTATGGAGAAATGTTTTGCTGTGAGGGTGGGGAGGCCCTGGCCCAGGTTGCCCAGAGCAGTGGTGGCTGCCCCATCCCTGGAGGGGTTCCAGGCCAGGTTGGATGGGGCTTGGAGCCCCTGATCCAGTGGGAGGTGTCCCTGCCCATGGCGGGGGTGGGACTGGATGGGCTTATGAAGTCCCCTTCAACCCAAACTATTCTATGATTCTGTAGCCATCATTCTTGACAGTAAAGATAACTCCTTTTGGGTCAGTGTTTTGCATTATGTAGAACCAGCTTTAGCCGGCTTAAGCCCTGTGGAATAGTGAGGGTCTCCAGCGAGGAGCTAGCAGTGTCTTCTTTTCTAGCCAGTAAGTTATCTTATGTGAAACAGGCAGTGAAAGAGAGGAGGCTTTGCTGAACAATGTGTAACTAAAAAGTCAGGAATTTCAATAACATCACATGTTTTTCAGTCCTGCCTGCTTGGAGGAGTTAGGACAGATTTACAGGGAGAGAGATAAGATGGAGCTGGGAATAACTTCAGTCCAGAGCACCACCCAGCCTGGTGCCAGGCCTCTGCAGCCTCACAGACTGCCTGCACCCAGAGCATCACAGGCAGCATCTCACCATCATCACATGGCCTGTCATGCTGCAGGTTGTTCGGTGCCTGCACCCAGTCATAGGTGCAAGCATGAATTACCAAGCATTACCATTACCAAGTCATTACCAAGCATGAATTCATGGATCAGTTCGGCCCAAAGATATGGGAACACCAGTAAATTTTGGTAGTACTCACAAGACTGAAATTTCACTGATTAAGTGGCCTTTTTTCATCTGTACTTTGGGCTCACTTGGTTTAAAGCATGGCATAACTTTGATTTGTTCTCTTCTTTAAGTATTGTGCTTTATTTGTGTGTCCTGGGCAGAGCTACATAATATTTGCGAGAAACAAAACATTAACATTGCAGTTCTGCTAGTTTACAAACAGTTTCTTACTCAAAATTCCTGTGAGCAGTTCTATCCCGTCTGCTGCTGCTTGTGCAACGGGTGCCTTTCCAGATTGTCCGCAAGAGCCTGGAGGAGGCTGCTCTTTCACAACTGGGCATCTGACTGGCCTGAGGTCAGCTGACCACTCTGCCTGAGTTGAATCTGAAAACAGACACTTTGTTAAGCAACCATCTGGTTCAGGGTTGGCTCTTGGGGGTGGTTGCTTACTCCAGGAACCGTGAAGCATATTGGAAGAAAAGCAAATGCAATGCAGGAGAATCAACCTTTTTGTTAACAAAGAGCAGCAGTTTTGCTAATGAAAGGTTTCAAACCCATTTCCAAGCCAAATCCTGCTTTGACAAGTCTATGTTGAGAATGACAAGAATTAAATTCAGGCCTCTTTGTTAATGGCAGCAGCCTCAAGTGACATGGGTAGACAGACACGCTGCCAGTTTGGCATGGGACAACATTGAGGAGGCTTCTTTTGGATGATGAGGCAGCGTGTTGAAATTGGCACTGCTCCGAGGGTCTGAGGTCCATTGTTAAGGGGAGCTGTTTATTATCCCTTCTAATTCCTGCACCACTTAAGACTATGCTAAACCCAAATGTTTGTCCAAGTCAGAAGGCACTAAAGCACTGTCTGTTAGATAACCAAGTGCTGACATCCTGAGTCAGCTTGTCCTGCCAGTCTCAATTTGCCTTTGGCTGCAAACAGAGCAGAGATGAAGCACATCCTCATCATAGATTTTCATATATATGTGTGGTATATCATATGAGAGAGAGATGTGTATGTTACTTATAAAACGTACCACACCTGAAGGACAGAATGTCACCCACAGGGACCTGGTGAAGTGGACCTATGTTAATCTCAAGAGATTCAACAAAGCCAAGTGCAAGGTCCTGCACCCATGGTTTCAGTACAGGCTGGGGGATGATGTGATTGAGAGCAGGCCTGTGGAGAAGGACTTGTTGTGCTGATCAGTGTGAAGCTTGATACAAACTGGCAGTGTGTGTTCATTGTCCAGAAAGCCAACCATATCCTAGGCTGCATCAGAAGAAGTGTGGCCAGCAGGGTGAGGGAGGGATTCTGTCCCTCTGTTCGTCTCCTGTGAGACTCCACCTGGATTCCTGTGTCCAGTTCTGGAATCCTCAACGTAAGGAGGAGATGGAACTGTTGGAATGGGCCCAGAGGAGGCCACAGAGATGTTCTGGTGGCTGGAGCGCCTCTTGTATGAGGCCAGCCTGAGAGTTGGGGTTGTTTAGCCTGGAGAAGACAAGGCTGTGGGGAGACCTTAGAGCAACCTTCCAGTACCTGAAGGGGGCCTACAAGAAAGCTGGAGAGGGACTTCTTACAAACGCATGGATGAGGGGAATGGCTTTATACTGGAGAGGGGAAGGTTTAGACTAGGCATAAGGAGGATTTTCTTGACAATGAGGGTGGTGAGGCCCTGGCCCAAGTTGCTCAGAGAACTGGTGGATGTCCTGTCCCTCGAAGTCAGGATGGCTGGGGCTCTGAGCAACTAGATTCAGTGGGAGATGTCCCTGCCCATAGGTGATCTTTGAAGGTCCCTTCCAACCCAGCCCATTCCATAAGCTGTGATTCACAGCTTGGCTCGATATTACACATCTCAACAGGAGCAGCAGAAAGATCCAGGCAATTCCATTTTGTGGGGAAAGTGCTCAGCACAAGTATTTTGCAATGAGTTTGGCTGAAAAGAGGTACAGAAATAGGAAAATGCCCTTTCTGGGGGGCAGCTGTTCCCAAATGCCTTGCAGAAGTGAGATTTTAGGCAGAGTGGCCGCTCCAGGCTGTGTGCTGATCTCATGGGAGCTCTTATTTACCCCCACTCCAATGAGATTTTTGTAGTCTGGCCTTTCTAATGCTGCTATGCCCCAGCTCAGGAATTAGCCTTTTTAGAGTTCTTCCTTGTTAAGCTTCTGCCCATACTCCCCAAAAGGAGTCTTTCCATGCTCATGGGTTTGGGGATTTTTACATTTGCTTCTGAAATTGTCTCACTCAGCAAAGTTTTGGAAGAAGGGATCTGGACCCATCTTCTTCTACACTGGCAACGAAGGTGACATCTGGACTTTTGCTCAGAACTCTGACTTCATATTTGAATTAGCAGAGGAGCAGCAAGCACTTGTGGTTTTTGCTGAGCATGTGAGTATTTTAGTTGTTATCCCTACTGTAGAGTCTCGTTCCGTTCAGTATGGCTGAACTCTGCTTTCTGCAGGTCTGGACAAATAATAGCATCTCCTGCTATGAATTGTAGAATCATAGAACAACCAGGTTGGAAGAGACCCACCAGATCATCGAGTCCAACCGGTCCTATCAAACACTAAACCATGTCCCTTAGCACCTCGTCCACCCATGCCTTAAACACCTCTAGGGAAGGTGAATTAACCACCTCCCTGGGCAGCCTCTGCCAGTGACCAATGACCCTTTCTGGGAAACAGTTTTTCCTAATGTCCAGCCTGAACCTCCCCTGGTGGAGCTTGAGGCCATTCCCTCTTGTCCTGTCCCCTGTCACTTGGGAGAAGAGCCCAGCTCCCTCCTCTCCACAACCTCCTTTCAGGGAGTTGTAGAGAGCAATGAGGTCTCCCCTCAGCCTCCTCTTCTCCAGGATAAACAGCCCCAGCTCTCTCAGCCGTTCCCCATAGGGCCTGTTCTCCAGCCCCTTCACTGCACATTGTCTGATGTTACCAGAATACAAATGCTTCTCCTGCCAGCCAAGGCAAACTGGGATGCTTTTCCCCATAAATCATAGCACCTGCGGTCTGCCTGTTGTGAACTTTCTCCTCAGGGCAGTGGCTTTTCTGTACTTAACCATGGGTTCTGAATTCTTTTTCCTATGCCTCCTGGCAATCTAGGACATAGTGTGCTAGTTCAATTAAACCTGTGCCATGGTGCCTCCACTTTAGACCAGCACTTCTGTAAGCAGTTTCCACAGGCCTTGAACTCCACGCTGGACTAGAGTGTTCTTTTGTTTGGATAATACTTAATCTCTCTGACCTGTGAATTCCCAAGCTACCCTTTCCCTAGGCACACCACTCTATTAAATCTACTATTCCACAACTTATGTATGAAGAAATTACCTTGTTCCCTTCTGTATTTGGGAATCTTGGGAGAGGGACATGTGTCAAGAGCCCACTTGGCCCCCACTGAAGTGGCTTGTCATGGACTGTCCCTGAAAGTCTCTGCTTATCAGATGGCAAGGCACTGCCTCACTTGCAAACAAGTTAGAGGACGCCACATGCTCTATTACTGCTTCCCATTTGTGCACACTTACCTCAGACTTCGACACCAGCATTTCCTCAACTCATCTCTCTCCTTTCAGAGGTACTATGGGAAGTCTCTTCCATTTGGACTTGAGTCAACACAGCTGAAGAACACTCATCTGCTCACCGTGGAACAAGCCCTGGCTGACTACGCAGTACTAATCACTGAGCTTAAGAAGCAGTTGGGGGCTGCAGACTGCCCTGTCATTGCTTTTGGAGGCAGGTAAAGACTGTGTGTGCTTCTTCCCTTTTCTGCATCCTTTCCCAGCCACAGTCATACTGTTCTCACAGGTCTGGTTTGGTCTCCAGCAAGTTCTAAAGGCAGAGGTTCAAACTATTCAATAGAGAGCAGATGTGCCTGTGCCTGAGCTCCCAAGAGTTCATCAGTAGGGCCCAGTCAGCTCTCCCATCGAGAATTAATGTCACTTTGGAATTGCTTTGGAGAAGCACCACTGACTGGGTGTTTCTAGGCATCTACAATGTACGAGCCAGACAGAACTTCAGAAAATGGCAACATTTTCTTGTGAGATTAAAATGCTTTACATTGGAAATACAGAAAACTAATAATTGGTAAAATATTCTTTCTGGGGTCCAGACAGCTTTTTATTAAATACAGCTTCTTTAACAGTATCCAGCCATTTTCCTTGTAGGTTCCTTTAAAATTCCTGCTGCTTGGTTGCTCCTGGCTTCCCAGCTGAACTGTCTCCCCGGAGTGCTTGTTCTGTTGCACTCAGAGTACTGCTCATGCCATATGCTCATCTCTTGAATGGCTCCCCATGCTCAGCACAGAGAGGTGCTTCCATTAACAGGCTTTGACCAAGTACGGGCCTTCTTATTCTGTTGCAGTGAGCTACCAAGCATTTGACCTGGCAGCTGGCATTCAACTTCCAGCTCACTGTGCTGGTGAGGGCGCTGTTGATCTCAGGAGTGTTTGTTCGGTGACTGTTAGTACAGTGTGGAAGGGGCCAGGAGTTGTCCTGAGATTCAGTATGATCTGCTTGCTGGGCTGTATGTTGGACTGCAGCTCTGTGGGTGTAAATCAGAGCTCAGCCTGCAGTAGCCCTGAACAGCACTCAACCCACGTGGAGGATACAGAAACACAGCAGTGTTGGAGCAGCACAACCCTTCCCGTGGGAGATAATTACCCTCTTCTGTTGCTTGTAACTTTTCCCAGGTTGTCCAGAGAAGTTGTGGCTGCCCCATCTCTGGAGGTGTTCAAGGTCAGGTTGGATGCAGCCTTGAGCAGCCTGACCTTGTGAAAATTGTCCCTGCCCATGGCACGGGGGTTGGAATTAAATGATCTTTAAGGTCCCTTCCAACTCAAACCATTCTATGATTCCTTGTGGCAAGTTTCAGGTAATGCCTATTTCCAAGGCCAAGGCTAGAGAAATGTGTGTTGCTCTGCATGCGGGTGATGTGGGAATGGAATTTAGCCTAATCACTTGAGGTAGTGGTGAGGGAGACTGGAATACCTGTGAGCTTGGAGTCAGACTGGGTGATACCTGCGCTTTAGGGATGGCATTTGCCACCATAGGAGCAATCTTGGAGTAACTGCACAAACATCAGCATAGGAATAACTTCTGTTATCTTGGGTTTGTCTGGCAGTCTGTGATATACCTGCAGATTGTGGCCCTGGCAGTGGAGCTGCCAGGGTGGGCTTGAATTTTATTGTGGTATTTGTTAATGTCTCCCATTCCCTGTCTCCGTGCTGACGACCTGTGCTGCTGTTATTTGGTGTGCCCAGAGAACACTCCACTTGCCAGCACTAGGGGGCTGCATCTTCTCTAGTGTCCCCTTTTGGCTGAAAGGTTTGTTGCTCTTTAGAATCCTGTATGAAAAACATGTCTCCTTCCCACATTGAACAGTGATAGCTTCACTTGAACCCTACATGGTTCTACAATAAAGCTGTTGGGACACACAAAGGATAGTTCAGAGTTAAATATCAAGGTAGGATTTATATTTGGCTGCAGGAGCAAACTGGGCTGCTGTTTTCCCACCAGAGCTGATGTGAGCATTTGAGGAAAGGCCAGTTAGAACAAATTGTGTGCTGCTCATTGACCATAAATGGATCTTTTTACGTGAGGATAGCACCTAAGATAGCCATAAGCTTTTGTTACCTTGGGTTACTTGAGTCTGTGACCTGTTTTATAAGCTGTGTGTTAAAGGAAATAACTCTTTTGTCTCTCTTGTGGCAGCTATGGAGGAATGCTGAGCGCTTACATGAGAATGAAATACCCAAACATAGTGGCTGGAGCATTAGCTGCCAGTGCTCCCCTGTTGTCTGTGGCTGGGCTTGGAGATCCCACCCAGTTCTTCAGGGATGTGACAGCCGTAAGTAGCATGTCTTTTCAGGAGCCTCCTCCTTTTCTTCTTCCTTTAAGAAGGTGGGTTTTTTTTCCTTTTCCATGTATTTAAACAGACATCCCATCACTGCTGGGCAGGGAAAGCAGTTAAATGGGAACCCCTGAGGAAGAGCAGGGGCTGCAGGTGTGGTGACTGAGCACTGCCTCAGCTGGGGCAGCATAACTCAGTTACAGCACCTTTACAGAATCACAGAATC